>SKCR01048691.1:0-40013 GCA_019454045.1 Zanthoxylum bungeanum
CGGAGATCTCTTGGGTCGCTTCCTGAAGATTCACCTATGATATTTGATTCGAACTTAATTAATCTTGGATTAATTGCGGAGAAACTTTATCTCGGATAAAGTGCCTTATTTAGAGAGAGAGAACGGTTAATTTGGAATTAATCGATATAATTATTATATTCGATATAATAATCGAAATTCGATTTCGACGCGAAATTAAAATTAGATTTGAATTCGGGCGTACGAGTTAATTTAGAATTAATTCGTAAGCGACGTAAATAATAATTTCGCTAGGAGCGATTATTTATTTAAATCCGATTTAATTAACGTCGCGACACTAGCTCGGTATTTCGGAAATATCGAACCCGAACGCGTGAGTGGACGTGGGCCCACTTTTATTGGGAAACGTGTGGGGCCCACATGACACTTGTCATTGATATGGCATTGCATGTTAATAGTGTATAAAACACTCTAAGGCATTGCATGGTGATAGTGTGCATTTCACTCAAAGGCATTGCATGGAGTTTGAGTGTTTGACACTCTAAGCCATGCATGGTTTATGTCATAGATTTATTATTAATTTAATAAATTATAACATAAATATAAATGATTTTTGGTAATACAAAATAAATAAATCACACAATTCTCTCTTCTCTCTCAAATTGCCGAAACTTCACCATTGAAGGGCAAAGGAAGATTTGATCTTCCATTCTCCATTTTTGCTAGCACAAGCAAGGGATCAAAAGAGGTGATAGGGAAACCATCAAAGAGCTTGGAATACAAAAGCTTGGAGCTTCAAGTCTTCTTCCTCCTCTTGGCCGAATCCTCCACCACTTGGAGCTTCTACCATTTGATCTTCTACTTCATCACAAGGCATTGTAAGTATGATTCCGCCATACTTCATGTTTAAATATATATTCTTTATAGTATTTCACATGCTTAATCTTTGTTTGGGACATATTATAGAAACCAACAGCATTATGGGCCTACAGAACAGCTTACAAGACACCCATTGGTATGTCCCCATATCGATTGGTGTTTGGGAAAGCATGCCATCTGCCAGTTGAGCTTGAACACAAGGCGTACTGGGCACTGAAGAAGTTGAATCTTGACTCACAAGCTGCAGGAGAGAAAAGACTGCACCAACTCAACGAATTGGAAGAATTTCGCCTACAGGCTTATGACAATGCCAAATTATACAAGGAAAAGACAAAGAAATGGCATGACCGAAAAATAGTGCACAGACAGTTGGAACCAAGGCAGCAGGTGTTATTGTAAAATTCGAGGTTGAAACTTTTCCCAGGAAAGTTGAAATCTAGGTGGTCTGGTCCATTTGTGATCACTCAGGTTTTACCATATGGAGCTGTTGAGTTACTGGATCCCAATACCAACAACACATTCAAAGTGAACAGTCAGCGTGTCAAGCACTACTGGGGAGAATCATTTGGGCGACAAAAAGAAAGTGTCACACTTTCAGATCCAGCATAAACGTTCGAGAAGTAACGTCTAGCTGACGACTTAAAACTTAGCGCTCGCAAGGAGGCAACCCATACAATTTTTGTATATATTGTGATTTGGTGTGATTTAATTTGGTGTGTTTAGTTTTTGCAGATTAAGTCATTTCAAGATGGAAGAAGCTCTCACAAATCTTCACAAGCAATTTCCTTCTCTCCCTCAAAAATCTTTAATGAAAGTTTACAAAGCTCGCTTGGAACGAATGAGACTACTGACGATCCATAGTGTGCCCAATGATATTCGTTGGGTAATTGAAGCACGAGTTCGATTGGCAGATGAGTCTTCTGAATCTTTTATTTCACATCTGCCTGGTTTTGGAAGAAGCATCTATGCAAAGAAACGAAGAGCTAAGCAAATTGGTGTTTGGTACAAATGTGCACGATGGAATTGCAATACTCGTTGTCGTTCTTTAGGAATGGTGTCTATTAATCGCGAAGACAAAATTGAATTCATTAGGGATGGCTTGAGTAAGGAGTCTTTAGATGATATATCTTCGACTCTTGAGACGCATCCCAGTGGACATGTTCACATAGTCTTTCGCAGATTACATACACAATTTCAAAAAGAAAGACAACAGATCCAGATCTTGTTGACTATCACGATCTATTTTGCTACTAATCGTCCTTTGGAAGATACTTGTGCTATTTTTACTCACCTTTTTCAGGTACTATAAATTCAACTCATCATTGCACTTTTGAAGACATCCAGAGTAAAAAATGGAAACCACTTCAAGAAGACGAGTTGAAAACATTTGTGTGTTTTGCGGTAGCACTGTTGGTACTAAACCACAATACATAGAAGCAGCACAGGAATTGGGTCGAGTCTTAGCCGCAAGGAATATGCACTTAATATATGGCGGAGGTAATCTTGGACTAATGGGGATTATTTCAAAGGCCGTACAGGAAGGAGGCAGTCACTTTTGGGAATCATCCCAAAACCCTTGGCAGAAGCAAATCTTATTGAACCAACAAACGGAGAGGAACTGATCATGCCAGGTATGTCTGCACGTCTGGTAGAAATGATTAACCGTGCTGATGCTTTTATTGCTTTGCCAGGTGGCTTGGGCACATTGGAGGAAATTTTTATTGTACTATCTTGGGCGAACCTAAACATACACCAGAAACCAATTGGGCTGTACAACGTTGATGGGTTTTATGATTTTCTTTGTGTGTTTCTTGATGATGCTCGAAGAAATGGGTTCGTGTCAAAACCTTTAAAAGAACTCCTTTTTACTCTGCCAGAACTGCTCCAGATCTAATTGACCAACTCATAGCCTATGAACCAAAAGTTGACCCTATCATATCAAAGATAAATTGGTCCGAGGACGATCGTGGTAAGAAGCGTCGAATAAATCTGGATCTTAACCTGTAATTTTCCTGTAGAATTTCAGCTCATCAGGTATTATTTTCTAAACTCTTCTTCTACTGTTTAAGACATTGGGGACAATGTCTCATTTAGGTTTGGAGGTGAGGTATAGTTAATAGTACTTGTTTGTATGTGTTTTTATTTTTTAGTCCAAAATTTTTCGAAAAATACAAAAAAATTGAAAAATTTTCAAAAATTACAAAAATATTTTGCATTTTTTGTTTTTTATTTTAACTAAAAAGGTGAAATTGGTAAGAAATAGCTGAGTAAGGAGTTTCCACTCTTGAGACGTATTTCAAGCCATTTATTTCGAAATAAGTTATCTTTTGTTTATTTCCTGTTGAATTATTTAATTTGTGAATTCTCCATAATACTGACTAAAATGAATCTTCATATGCTCATTTGACAGGTATTATCAACATGGATAGTACATAACATACAGACATGAGTTGTATTTGAAAAGTTTGTAATATTCCGTGCTCTAGTTTAATTTGGAGGAAGCATCTATACATAGTTATGGAATAAAAAAAAAAATTCTGATGTACAAAAATAAAGTATCTAAGATCGGGTTATTAAGTCTGTAAGGGTGTTTTAACACCTAGTGCCCTAAAGCCAACAGGTTTGGGAGTCACTGGCCCAAAGCTCGCTACATGGATCGAAGATGCTACAAAAAAATATATCTATATCTGAAGTCTGAGTAATTAAGTTCGTAGGGGTGTCTTAACACCTGGTGCCCTAAAATCAACAGGTTTGGGAGCCACCGACCCAAAGCTCGCTACATAGACGGAAGGTATTGTATATAAATAAAAAAGTCAAAATTCAGAAAAAGCAAAGAAAAATCAGAAAAATGAGAAAAATTATTCCATTGCTACAGAAATGTGTGAAATCTGATAGAACTTTAGGACAAAAATATTACTCTCTTATCAACTACACTTGTGACTGTTGTGGGCAAAAATGAGTTGTTTAATATTATGTTGACTGTGTATATGAAGAAAGGTAAAAATAATCGGAGAATTTACTTATTTGGTAATTTAGAATGAAACAAAACAATTAGTAACTTGGAGTAGAAGTTTCACTTGATTAGTCACTAACTTCTTTATTCTCTTTTCGCTTGTCTTTTTGCTTTTGTGTGCATTAGTTTTAATACCTTTTTACTTTTGTAAAATGTTTGTGGGTATCATTGCTGTAAACCCTCACGAGACTACAACTCGTCCACTAGGGACACCTAGGGGTTTAAAGGCTTGTTGCATATGCTAAATGCAACCGTGATCCCTACGAAAATGGCTTAGTTAAATTTTATAATGTTATTTCATTTTGTATTTTGCTCGAGGACTAGCAAAATGTTAGGTTTTGGGGTGTGATGAGTGGTATTTATATCACTATTCCTCACTCATTTGACCTAATGTTTTGTATTGTTTCTCGAGATTTATGAACGTTTTGATGTTTTTGTTGTTATTTTGCAGATAAATAAAATTTGGATAGCACTGGAGGCAATTTGGGGCAAAACCGGACAAAAATGGCGTCGACAGGGATATTTTAGTCTTTTCCGCGTCGCGACGCCAAGACCTCAGCGTCGCGACGCCCAGAATACGCCGAATCTGCTAACATGCGCCTGGTCAACTGGTCAGAATTTGAGAAGTTTGACTTAGCTAACATGCGCCGTGCCACGTGTCACCACAACAGAAGATCTGCTAACGTGCGCACGCCACATCATCATGACGTCACCAATGACGTCATGAACAGTGCCACGTCATCAATGACGTCAGCTTCATAATTGAGTTCCAGCCGCCATTACACGTGTCAACCTTATCCTCTTATCCGAATTGCTACGTGTCGCCTCCTTATCATGCCACGTCGACAAAATCCAGCGTCGCGACGCTGAGGGCTTTGGCGTCGCGACGCTCGAACAGTAAAATTTTACCTATAAATAGAGCGTGAAATTTCAGATTTTAGTGTACCATTCTCTCTCTTCTAATCCGTGTAAAGCGAGAGTTTCTCTCTCTAGAATATTTTAGTTTTTAATTTTTTACTTTTGTAATTTAATTTTAATTACTTTTTGTAATAATAGTAATTTACTTTCTTTACTTTTTACAGTTTTTACTATTCACTATGAGGAGGTAACTTTCCTATGCTAAGGTGAAAGGTAATTATTTTACTATTGCTATTTAGATTAATCTCCCTTCAAAATGATATATTTACTATTTAAAATACTGATTAATAAAGGATACCGCTATATTGGTCGGTTGGCAATTTAATTTAATCTGGTTTAAACCTGACTTAATAAAGGAAACCGCTATATTGGTCGGTTGGTAAATTTATTTTCTGTTGGTTTGAACCTGATTAATCAAGGATACCGCCAGAATGGTCGGTTGGTAAATTTATTTTGGTACCGCCTTTATGGCTGGATTATGGACAAATATTACCGCATATATGGCTGGTTGGACTTAATTTGACTTAATCAGGATACCGCCAGATTGGTCGGTTGGTAATAATCACAAGTTTATATATTATTTTCTGGGAGATTATCTAAGTTAGTAATAGTAAAAGTAATTCCTTTTACCTTAGCATTTCATTTTTATTGTATTTTTACTTTTCAGTATTTATTTTACCGCAATTACTTTTCAGCAGTTTATGTCTTTTATTTTCAAGTTTTTACTAGCCCTAGCTATGTGTCATAACTAAGTTAATATCTAGGGTTGTGATGAAATTCAATGTCACGGGTTTATAAGGGTTAGATTATAATTTGGGTAATATAAAGATTTTTTTATTGAGTCTTAATCTTAATGCTCTTTAATTAACTGGCCATTAATTAAATTGATTAGGCAAACTTAAAATGAACTAGACATAGGGATTTTAAGTTTAAGACCTTAGATTCAATAGCCCACGATCTTCCTTAAGGATAGATAACCCTTTCAATAGATTTCCTTACAGGATAGGAATATACCTGTCGGGCGGGGGTAGCCATAATTGGAACTTAATCATAATGAATCTAGGTAATTTGGTTGACATAGACATATGGTTCAATTAGATTATACTAGGTATTTGTAATTGACCATCGGAAGAGGCTTTTACATAAATTAGTGTTCCAGGTTAATAAATCAATATATTACCCAATTATAAAATAACCACTTCATCTTTTAATAATATTGGAATAAATCACAACCCTAGATAGTTTTTAATATTGAATTTTCTTAAAATCTACCTTCAAATAATTTTATTTTATTGTCTTTAAATTTAGAATCGTCGCTATTTCAAATCAATTAAACAACCTGTTAGATACTAGTAATCATTTAACCTCATAAAATTAATAACTTAGGTATTAAGTCCTCGTGGGATCGATACTTTTTATACTACTTGAACGATACGTACGCTTGCGTTATACGTGTGTGTTTACGCCGGTCAGTAGTATATTTGAGCTGGCCAGTAATTTGGAAGAAAGAAACAGCTGTTGCAGCGGTCGATTCGGTCGACACTTGGATGACGCCTATAGTCGAGTATTTACAAAAAAGCTCGATTCCAGAAGACAAAGTGCAAGCCATAAAAGTCCAGAGACAGTTTGTGAGGTTCGTTGTGTTCAACGGTTAGCTGCTAAGAAGATATTTCACAAGACCTTATTTGAAGTGCCTAACACACGACGAAGCACAACATGTGTTGACAGAGTTGCATTAAAGGGAGTGTGGGAACCATTCTGGTGGCAGGAGCCTGGCTCTTCGAGCACATTCGACAGGGTATTATTGGCCGACAATGAGAATTGACTCCACAGAATTCACTAAAAAGTGTGACAAGTGCCAAAGATTTGCACCAATTCCTCATCTTCCACCAGAGAAACTAAATCCCATTATATCTCCATGGCCGTTTATGAAGTGGGGAATGGACATAGTAGGAAAACTCCCAACCGCGCCTGGCCAACGAGTCTACATGCTTGTGATGACAGATTATTACTCAAAGTGGATAGAAGCTGAAGCATTCGCTAGAGGATGCGACAAAGAAGCTCAAACATTCGTATGGAAAAACATCATTTGTCGATTCGGAATACCAAGAGAAATTGTGACTGACAATGGCTCTCAATTCATCAGCCATCACTTTCAAAACTTTTGCAGGAACTGGGGCATAAAATTGAACTTTTCGACACCACGCTTTCCACAAGCGAACGGTCAGGCCGAAACGTCCAACAAGACGATCATGAACACTTTGAAGAAAAGGTTAGAGAAGACTAAGAGCTCTTGGGCGGATGAACTTCCAGGAGTGTTGTGGTCATACAGGACAACAGTGAGGTCTTCGATAGGCGAAACTCCTTTCGTATTAGCATTTGGAACGGAAGCAGTAATTCCAACTGAAGAAGTCATCCCTTCCCCACGCTACCAATGGCTCAACGAAGAAAACAATCAACGGCAGATGAATTTCAATCTCGACATGATTGATGAGACAAGAGACCGAGCTTCCATTCGACTGGCCGCTTATCAACAAAGGATAGCCAGATACTTTGACAAAAACGTCAGGAGTATGACTTTCAAGGCTGGAGATTGGGTCCTACGGAGAGTGTTCCAGAACACCAAGGAAATTGGAGACGGGAAGTTGGGTCCAAATCGGGAAGCCTTTACCTCGTCACGAAAGTTGTCGGGAAAGGAGCCTACAAGCTACAGACTATGGAGGGGACTCTCGTGCGCAACAGTTGGAACGCGGTGCATCTTAAGCGATTCATCCAGTAACACTTATGTTTTGTCATTTGTTTGTTGGCAATTATATTTTCTGAAAGCAGTTACAAGAATGAAATAAGGGAATTTGTGGAAGTCGTTCGACTAATTGCAATAAAAGATCGTTCATTGAAATTCGACATTTGTACACAATATTAAATATCGTTCATTAAAATATCGTTCGACATATTTGACACTTATTCACAACTTTGATTGTTCAAAATACGGCTTTCCGCCTTCCTATCGGACCACTGATTCAAACTTCATACAAAAAGTTCAGACCCTTAAACTTCTAAGACACTGTCTGGTGCTTCATCGGTAGCCGTAGGAAGATTGGCAGGAACATCTTCTTGCGTATCGACAGCTTCCGGACCAACATCTTCTCCCTCTAAATGTTTTTCGACCTTTTCCGTTTCAGCAATATCAAGTGCATCCGGCTCCACCTCATCCTTCTTCGACTCGACCTCCAGCCATTTCTCTTCACCATCATCTTCCATCGACGAAGAGATACCAGCTTCACGTCTTTCATATTATCTAATCCACTTCTCAGGCTTCCAATCTTCGTGTTTTCCAGCTACAAATTCCCTCATTAAATCACAACTATTTCTCATCATGGAGTCAATGGTGATGTCCTCCTTTTGCTCTAACAGTAATTCCTTTTCTTTCTTTACGTTCTCGAAACCTTCTTTGTAGCTGTCGATTGTCAGCTCGGCCGTTTCTTTCTCCAACCTTAAAGCAGCTTTAACCTCCTTCAGTTCCTTCTCAAGTCCTCTTTCCTTCATTTGAGAAGCGGCCAGCCCGGACTTCAGATCTGACGACTCATTCCTTACCACCGACAACGATTTCTCTAGCTCCTTCATCCTCCTCTGATTCGATTACACATTCTTCCACATGAATAGACTACATTTCAGTGCCTTAAATAGTCGAGTCAGAACATCATTCGACCCAAAAAAAATAAAAACAAAAATAAAAATAAAAAAATAAAAAAAATCAGTAGCTCTACTCGCTTGATAATTTAATGCGATGGCTTTCTTCATGGCCTCCACCGGGCCAATTTGTGCCAATCTTACTTCATCCCCCTCAAGAAGAAGCCCTTCCACGAATGAATCAATGCTTGAAGGGTTAGAAATTACAGTCGACTCTCGTGGAACCTTTAAGATGAGGTTATCAGAGTCCTCTTCCACTTCCGCTTCAGCGATAGACTTCATTTTCTTCCCCGTGGAAATCGTTGCAGTCGAATTCACTGCGGCACCCTCACTCGAAACCACTTCCCTTTGTTGAGGGCCAGCTTCTTTTTCAGTTTCTTGCTCTTTTTTCTTCAGCTTCCTTGATTTCTCCCGACTCTTCATCTCATCGAGTGAAGCTACGGTGAATGGCCCAGTCATCATTTCCTCTGCGCATAAAATTTTTTCGGGTTTTAGGGGCTCTCGATATCTATATCCTCCATATAACGTTTGACACGACCATCTACAATTTATCACGGACAAAACGTCATTACATGAGGCCAGAACCTTACCTTCTTCTCGGTGATAGATTTCCTTCCACAACAGAGTCGTCCTTAACCACTTTTTCGTTAAAATAGATTTACAGTGCCTTTTTTCGACCGACAGGGATAGAATGGTTTTGGTGTTGGAGATTGTACGTGCAGTCGTGATGAATGACTTGTTTCGTAGAGGATCTGCAGCAACAAGATCATGGTTATTCAAATACACAGGTATGACTCAAATATTTAAATTTAGAGAAAGAACGTTACTCACTCGACAAACACCAAAATTTTGGGATTCGACCAGCCCCGGTCGATCCAAATATACCCTCACCATTTGCAAAGAAATAATAAGACTGCCAATTTCCCCTATCATTAGTCGGCAATCCAGTAACTAAATGCGTCTTTCTCTGACGAAGGATCAATGTATATCTTTCTTTCTCCTTCAAATGCTCCTTCAGGTAGTACGTCTCTAAAACATCATTTACCTCAAAGAGTACTCCCAATTCAAAAGACAAACATTCAATCGACAATAAAATCCTCCATGTATTTGGCATCAGCTGTGAAGGAGCAACTTCGAAATGATCCAAAACCTCCCAAACCAGTCTCGGAATAGGAAACCTCAACCTTACAAAAAATAGACGTACATAAAATCACATCCACCCCGGAACCTTGTAATCGATTCTTTCATTCGACGAAGGCACCCGGAGTTCCAGAGAATTAGGGAACCTATACATACAGCTGAGTTCCCTCAACACTTTCCCAGTCATTCGACTTGCAAGATTTTTAGATAGTAAGTTAGTGGGTTCACTCGTACATGGAAAGTCACTCAGCTCCCTAACAGCGAGCAAAGACCTTAGTGGTATAGCCTCAGTAGGGGTTTCTTTAGAAGGCCTAGCCAAGGTAACTACGCCCCCCTCGATCAACTCCTAGTACGACCAATCTTTGTACTCTACATCCTCCTGGGTCTCACTTGACGACTCGACATAACTATCGATGTTGGCACCTAAGCTGCATAACGATTCTCCACTCGACATCTTCTAAACAACAAGCATATAAACAACTAATCTCCATAGTAACCTACCCCCTAAAGATCAAAACCCACAAACACAATTTTAAAATAAATCACACAAACCCAAAGATCAAACAACCAAATTTACCTAAGAACAGCTTGAATTATAACTATGAATGTTTAAAGAAATTGAAGAACAAGAGGAAGATTTCGAAGAATACCTTAAGACACTTGAGAGCTCTCTTTACTCGACTTCCGAATGAGGCGAAATGAAGCACCCAAAGCTCTTTTATACACGCTACTTAAATTGGCGCCAAAATTTCAGCAAAAAAAAAACTCCTCGTAATCCACACTAGGGTTTGCAATTAATGAATGGAAACAAACATGGTAATAATCTAAGTGTCAAATATGTCGACCGGTGACATCCCTCAGATGACTCATGTCGAGTCAAATAAAGAACTATGGTATTTACTCGCCCTATACGACAAGTCGAGAGAGATTACCCCTGAACCACAATCTGTTTCAGTCGATAGGGGACATCTCACTGATGACTCATGTCGAGTCAAATAAAGAATTATGGTATTCACTCGCCTCATACGACAGGTCGAGTGAAATTACTCCTGAACCACAATCTGGTTCAGTCGACCGGGGACATCCCCATTGTGGATGCTGATTTGGGTCGAGGTCCACAATCGAGAATGTGAGTTGAGGGGCGCGAGCAAACCTGCAAAACAAGAGTAGAGCGAAAGAGGAGGTTACTGCCCACCGGTGTGGTGGAAGCCGTAGGCACTCCGACGCTCAAGTTAGCCTAAAGATGAATGAGTTCAAGGTGAAAGGAATAAGGTCTATGGAGTACCTCAACCACAGATTGTTTGTCGTGAGGGCGGTGTATTGGAATGGTGTCTTGATGATAGAAGTAGTCTCAAGAAAATGATCCCTCCACTATTGTTTTGTCTTCTTATTTTATACGTTCCCTGATGCGGGGTCCCTATTCTGCCCGTTGGAGTCCTCTTCAATGATGGTTTAATTCAGGTGATTTATGTCTGATAACTGACGATCGTATCTCTCCATCAAAACCGTCGACTTCATGGTGATGTTTATGAATTCAGATTCTCTTCTTGATTTTCGTAACTGGTGTCCGTTGGTTCTTTTTATGTTAACGAGTTCGGGCCCATGAGGCGAGCCGTGGAGTTTCCTTGTGTGACATTTTTGCTTATAGGCTGGATCTACTAATGGGCTTCAGGTTTAGTGGTTGGCCTTGAGGTAAATGTCGATTTTATCCCTGGGCCCAAATTTGGCCCGTACACCCCTGATGACTCACGTCGAGTCAAATAAAGAGTTATGGTATTCACTCGCCTCATACGACAAGTCGAGTGAAGCTACTCCTGAACCCTCATCTGGTTCAGTCGGCCTGGGACATCCCCATAATGACTCATTTCGAGTCAAATAAAGAATTATGGTATTCTCTCACCTCATACGACAAGTCGAGTGAGATTGCTCCTAAACCACAATCTGGTTCAGTCGACCGGAGACATCCCCCTGATGACTCATGTCGAGTCAAATAAAGAGTTATGGTATTCTCTCGCTTCATACGACAAGTCGAGTGAGATTGCTCCTAAACCACAATCTGGTTCAGTCGACCGGGGACATCCCCCTGATGAGTCATGTCGAGTCAAATAAAGAATTATGGTATTCACTCGCCCCATACGACAAGTCAATAGAGATTACTCCTGAACCACCATCTGGTTCAGTCGACCGAGGACATCCTCTTGATGACTCACGTCGAGTCAAATAATGAATTATGGTATTCACTCGCCTCATACGACAGGTCGAGTGAGATTGCTCCTGAACCATAATCTGGTTCAGTCGACCGGGGACATCCCTCTGATGACTCATGTCGAGTCAAATAAAGAATTATGATATTCACTCGCCTCATACGACAAGTCGAGTGAGATTGCTCCTGAAACACAATCTGGTTCAGTCGACGGGGACATCCCATTGATGACTCATGTCAAGTCAAATAAATAATTATGGTATTCACTCGCCATATACGACAAGTCGAGTGAAGCTACTCCTGAACCCCCATCTAGTTCAGTCGACTGGTTACATACCTCTGATGACTCGTGTCGAGTCAAATAGAACTATGGTTTTCACTATCTTCGTACTACAAGTCGAGTGAAATTACTCCTAAAACCATTGTCTGGTTCAGTCAGCCAGGGACATACCCTTGATGACTCGTGTCGAGTCAAATAGAAATATGGTTTTCACACTATCTTCGTACTACAAGTCGAGTGAAATTACTCCTAAAACCATTGTCTGGTTCAGTCAACCAGGGACATACCTCTGATGACTCGTGTCGAGTCAAATAGAAATATGGTTTTCACTATCTTCGTACTACAAGTCGAGTGAAATTTCTCCTAAACCATTGTCTGGTTCAGTCCGCATAGGCCATTCCCCCATAGGCTCACATGATTGACAAGTTAAAAGATGTGACCTCCCCCTTACTCTATACGACATGTCAATCGAGGTTAAAACTCCCAAAAAGCCTTTGACAGTTTCAATCAGGCCAATGACACCTCCTGGGCTATTGTCGAAAGAAAAAGAAGACCTGAATTCTCCTCCTCCTGACTGTATGACAGGACGTCATATGGATTAGCTCTGGACCACTGCCAAGATTAGTGAAATAGTTATCCATATCCTGATTCATTCGACATACTTGAAGGTACTCCCCAAGTCTAGGACTTCCAGACTTAGAGAGTAGGGGACAAACTGTACGGGCCAAATTTGGGCCCAGGGATAAAATCAACATTTACCTCAAGACCAACCACTAAGCTTGGAGCCCATTACTAGATCCAGCCTATAAGCAAAAATGTCATACAAGGAAACTCCACGGGCCGCATCATGGGCCCAAACTTGTTAACATGAAGATAACCAACGGACACCAGTTACAAAAATCAAGAAAGAATCTGAATTCATAAACATCACCATGAAATTGACGGTTTTAAGGGACAGACACGATCGTCAGTTATCAGACATAAATCACCTGAATTAAACCATCATTAACAACGACTCCAACAGGCAGGATAGAGACCCCACATCAGGGAACCTATAAAATAAGAAGACAAAGCAATAGAGAGGAGATCTTCTTCAGACTACTCATATCACCTAGACATTACTCCAATACTCTGCCCTCACGGCAAACAATCTTTGGTTGAGGTACTCTATAGACCTTAATCCTTTCACCTTGACCTCATTCATCTTTTGGCTAACTTGAGCATCAGAGTGCCTACGACTTCCACCACAGCGGTGGGCAGTAACCTCCTATTTCGCTCTACTCTTATTTTACAGGTTCGTTCGTGCCCCTCAACTCACTTTCTCGATTGTGGACCTCGACCGAAATCGGTTTCCATAAGAATCAATAAATCTTCAAAACAAAAAGGAGAAATTTCTCAATTCTATAGTGTTAAATACAAATTCGATTGATTTTTTTTTATATATATATATTGCTATGCTTAGCATGTGACTCATTGGTTTTGAGCATCTCTACAAGATAGACCTCAACAGAAAATTGAAGAGTATACCCGCTACAATGCGATTATTGTCTAAAAATGGATATTTTGTCGAACAAGAGAATCAGATGTAATCAAGATAGAATAAAAAATCAAAATAATCATGAAATACAAATTCGAAATTAGAACGTTGACGTCTTTTCCATGAGTCCTAATGCAATTAGGAAAAGAATTTCGAGTTCGAAGACAATAACAGAAATGTATACTAAATAAACCCTATAAATTTGAGGAATTTTATATTGAATAGTACGAATAGCATATAGTAAAAGTAAAAAAAAAAAACATTGAGAATTATGAATTCCATTGAATTTTTCTTACTTGATCGAGCAACCCCAAATTTATTTATTTCAACTACATCAAACGATATTTCCCTTTATTGGTCCGGAGGAACGGAGGAGGTTAGGTTAGCCGAAAGATGGTTATCGGTTCAAGAACGCAAGATGCCCCTACTTTTCAGGGTCAAAAGGGGTAGAAAAAATGCCCGAGCCAATGTTTGAGTACCAAACACTACGACATTGAAGTAACCTATGCTATACTCCCGTAAGCCTTTCCTTATTTGAACCTCTCCCTTAACTTGACTTTAAGGTTATGCCATCCTAAGGTGTTAGTAAATGGGATCTAGCAATATTTGTCGATGACTGTATGGGAAAACACTCATTGGATTTGCCTAAAATCTTTGGAATTCATTTATTTCTCTCAAGAGTGGCTTGCTTTCGTTTTGGGACATTTATATGGGGTTGCCATTGTAGTGTCACAATTGATGACAACTGTTGCATTAATTCATTTGAATTTTCACCATTTCATCCAACCCTTATGTTCTTCTACCATGAACCATGTTAGGTCACATTGTATCTTTTATTGGAAAAAATATCATTAAAAGTTATATCTCTTCATTTAAAGGACACGCACCTACACAAGGTAGGTATGTGTTTCTTCAAACATCCGTATGACACTTGGTGATTTCGGTTAACTGAACTTTGAGTTTGTTTAACTGAACTTTCAAATTTGCAAAATTTCTTGCAATATTACGTCATTTGCATTAGGTAGGTTGAGAAGCAACACAATATTTTAGAAAAATTATAATCCCCAATTATATAGAGAGACTTGAACCTCACCTTAAAGATGAAGTAACGAAGAGTCAACCATTGGGCCAATGAGTAAATGTTTGGTAGGCAAATTCGATTTCGTTTACGGAGAGGACCGAACTGAACGGTTCGAACTTGACTGAACTGAATTCAGATCATTCGGCCAAATCGAACTAAACCGAACCGATCTGGTTTGTTTCGGTTCAGTTAGGTTTAAGGGGCAACCAACAATTACAATACAACAGTTTATAAATATATTACAATATAACCGGTCCATAACAGTTCATAGGATAAAATGACAATATAATAGTTTTAATCTAAACAGTTAAACAAATAAACCACAATAATCCAATCCAATACATGACAATTCATAAGATAAGATGACAATACAATAGTTTTAATCTAAAAAGCTAAATAAACAAACCATAATAATCCAATACAGCACTGTTATTCTTCGTTGTAATCCTCATGGACAAAGCTTAAATACCACTCGATAGTTTTTGGATGCGTTGCTTTTATAAATTCTACATACAAAAATATTATAGTAAATAAATGTATAATCTAGTAAAAATTTAAATAGAAAATCATGATTCATAAGTGTAGTTTCTTGAAAAAAATCTTATATGCTTCAATTTTTTCATACAATTCATATTCAGCAATCAAAGTCTTAAGTTTGACTGTCATCTCTAACAAAAGCCGAGCCCGTAACCAATTTTGAGTAAATATCAAAGCCTCAATCATTTTTGGAGTCAAAGAACTCCTATATTGATTTAGTACACGACCCCTCGTATTAAAAGTGGACTCAAAAGCCACAGTTCACTTGTTCTTGAGCAAGACCCAGTTTTCATTTCACATTTCACTTGTTCTTTTTGGGAGTAATTCTTTTGTGCAACGGAGGTATGAGTGACGTGGTATCACCAATCAATTAATAAATGACATGTAAAATTTAAAATCCATTTTTTAGTTGTTTTTTAATATTTTAACACGTGTGGCAATGATTGATTGGATTGTTACACGGATGACGTGGTACCTCCGTTGTATTGTAGATTTTCTCTCTTTTTGGACTGTCAAATAAAATCATCGAAAGCAAGCATATTCCTTGAGTTTGCTTGTGCTCATAATACTAATCACTAATCAGTCCATGAAAATCTTCCCACGAATTCTAAATGGAATGAATACAAAAATGCAACTAGATCTAGCTAACAAGAAACAAGGCACCACAACCTCAGAAATGAAAATCACAAATGCTCACAGAACCTAACCAAACAAACAAATAAAAGCCACAAGAATTACAACAATCGAGCAAACAATCCATAAACAATAGCTGATGAATCAGATTGAAGAATCGAGCAAACAAGCCATAAGAATCGATCAAACAAACAACCCAACCGTGAGATTGTATTTTATTCAATCAACGAGCATCATTTCATTTTCATTTTCAATAGGTAGTGACAGAAAGAGAAAATGTACCTACCCTGCGACGGCCGAGAGCTGGGGAGAGCCGAGTCGGGCAAAACGCCTGAGAGTTGGGCCTGTGACTGAGCTGTGACTGATTTTGTTTGGTTAGGAACTGAAGGATTCAGCTGCATGACATCCATTGCCAACCACCATTGCAAGCCTCAAAGACACTTTAAGTGGAAGTTTGAAAATGGTGCAAGTTTCCAAACTACTTTAGGTGGAGCACTATTCATTTGCTAAAAATGTGAGTCTAGATTTTGCTATAAATACAAAGCTTATTTGTGAGCTTTAGGCATCCCAAAACATTAAACTTCAAGGCAAGAAAGCTTAGAGAGTGTAGAGAGTAAGATTTTTTTGTAAAGTTTAAACACTTTATAAATTATGTTCTTGTAGTAATAGAATTCGATTTTTCCTCATAAACACTCTTTAATGATTAGAGAATCACAACAAGTGCTAACAATAGCTTTGGTTATACATTGGGGTTGTAAAACTGAAGAACGGAACTCGGTTTGGAGAATTCGAGTTTCGAGAAATCTGTCAAAAATAAGTTTTGAGCATACCATCAGCTTTTTCACGTCAAGATGAACACGGTGGAATTTTTCGGCCATCAAACGGAGATTGGAGAAGCTCTCACGCGCTACACGTGCCAACCAAAGAGCTCCATGCGCTTTACGTGCCAACCGAAGGTTGAAGATGACACATGATGAGTGGTAAATGTATCACTATTTCCCACTCATTTGACCTAATATTTTGTATAGGTTCTTGAGTTTTGTGAATATTTTGATGTCTTTTGTGTTATTTTGTAGATAAATAAGGTTTCGGGACTCTCTGGAGATGATTCGGGGCCAAAACAGTGAAAAACGGACAAAAATGGCAAAACTGCCATATGGCGCATCGCGACCGCTAACGTGCGCCAAAGTCTGCTAACGTGCACCGGGACATGTGTCACAATCAGAGAAGATTGCGTCTGCCACGTGTCAACATCTCAGCAAATCATGCTAACGTGCGCCGGACACGTGTCATCATCACTTGCTGCTGACAATCATCATCGCCACGTCAGCACATACGTCATCAATGACGTCAGCACAATAATTCAAAGGTTGCCACGTCAGCATAATTATTGAGTTAATCATTCAGCCGCTGACACGTGTCACCATCTCAGCAAAAGGCAAGCCACGCGTCGAATTGAATTCATACTTTCTTCTATGTAATTCCTTAAGAATACTAAGAAGATTGTAAATTGTTTGTTTATTTACAGCTTTCAGTAATTAATTTTCGCATTTGCACTTTCTTTTCTTTACTTTTCAGTCTTTACTTTCTGCAATTTACTTTTACGCAATAGTACTTTCCTTTCTTTACTTTTCAGTAATGAGGAGGTAACTCCCCCTTGCTGGGGTTAAAGGTAAAGCTTTTATTACTAATATTTAGATTAATCTCCCTTAATTATATTATATAAACTATTTAAAACCTGACTTAATGAGGATACCGCCTTATGGTCGGTTGTTAATTATTGAAATTGGTCTTAACCTGACTTAATGAGGATATCGCCTGGTTGGTAATTAATTATTAATTTGACTTAATCAGGATACCGCCTATATGGCTGGTTGGTAATATCACACAAAGTTAATATATTATATTAAGGGAGATATCTAAAATAGTTGTGATAAAAGTGAATCCTTTAACCCCCATCATTTTCTTTTATTGTACTTTTACATTTTTAATTTCCATCATTTACTTTTCAGCATTTACTTTTCCACCTTTATTTTATGTCTTTTATTTTATTTAAGTTTTTACTAGCCGTAAATATGTGTCGTAGCTAAACCCGTTATCTGGGGTTGTGATGAATTCCGATATCACCGGTTTATAAGGGGTTATTTTATAGTTTGGGTAATATAAAGGTTTATTTATTAAGTCTTAAGCTTAATGCTTCTTGTTAACTGGCCATTAATAAGATTGATCTGGTAAACTTAAAATAAAATTGACAAATGAATTTTAGGTTTCAGCCATAGACTTAATAGCCCACGATCTTCATTGAGGATATATAACCCTTTAATAGATTTCCTTACAGGATAGACATATACATGTCGGGCATGGGTAGCCATAATTGGAACTTAAACTTTAATGAATTCATGTAACTTGGTTGACATAGACATATGATTAATTGGGTTACACTTGGTATTTGCATATGACCATCGACAGAGGCTTTTGCAGAATTTCGTGTTCCAGGTTAGTAAACTAATATATTACACAAACGTAAAATAACCACTTACTCTTTAAAAAGATATTGGAATAATTCACAACCCTAGATAGTTTATTAATATTGAATTTTCCTCAATCTACTTTCGCACTATTTCTTTTACTTGTTTTAATTTTAATGTCACCACTCAATCAAACAATCATTTCATTAAATACTCATAAAAATTTGGCTTCATAAATTAATCGCTTAGGTATTAAGTCCTCGTGGGATCGATACTTTTTATACTACTTTAACGACATGTGCGCTTGCGTTATACGCGTGTGATTGCACCGGTCAAGTTTTGGCGCCATTGCCGGGGACTTATTTATCTTTCACTATTAGTTTTGAGGTTAGATACATTTACTTGTATCTAATTTTATTTTTACTTATTATTTCTGTTTTCTTGTGTTTCAGGTTCTCAAACACTACATGAGACGAACCAGAAGTTTTGAAATCCGACTGCTTGACTCAGAAATTGAAAGAACCATTAGACAGTTGAGAAGGGAAAGGCGAGAAGGCCACGAAGTAATCATCAACATGGAACCTGAACCTTTGGAGGTTGCACCACCGATTCCCATTAGAGACAGAACCATTCCGGTGGTTGACGGCCTCATTTCCTGTATTGTACTTCCTCTCTTACCAGCAAATGCGTGTGACATCAAAACATGCATTCA
This sequence comes from Zanthoxylum bungeanum, assembly GCA_019454045.1. Taxonomy (NCBI): domain Eukaryota; kingdom Viridiplantae; phylum Streptophyta; class Magnoliopsida; order Sapindales; family Rutaceae; genus Zanthoxylum; species Zanthoxylum bungeanum. The sequence goes on from SKCR01048691.1 coordinate 19,071, forward strand.
GATGATACAGCAGTCAGTTCAGTTTGGGGGGAATGCAACTGAAGATCCTAATGCCCACATCAGCAACTTCTTGGAAGTTTGCGGCACTTTCAACTACAACCGAGCAGCTGAAGAAGCAATAAGACTGCGAATTTTTTTCATATTCCTTGAAAGACAGAGCTAAAGCTTGGCTACATTCACTACCAGCAGGTTCCATCACAACTTGGAACACTCTAGCCACCAAATTCCTTGCAAAATACTTTCTACCAGCCAGAACTGTGACATCACATCCTTTGTGCAACATGACTCAGAATCCCTCTGCGAAGCTTAGGAAATGTACAAAGATTTACTCAGAAAATGTCCTCACCATGAGATTGCAAAATGATTACAAGTTCAAACTTTCTATAATGGACTTTCTGGAATAATGAGAACCACAATTGATAATGCGGCTGGAGGAGCTTTAATGGCAAAATGAGAAGATCAAGCTTGGGACCTAATTGAAGAAATGGCCAACAACAATTTTTTATGGCCAACAGAAAGGAGCATGATTCAAAAAATTGTTGGAATTTATGAAGTTGGAGCCAACACAGCAGAAAATGCCAAGCTAGATCAGATTTGCAAATTCATGGAATCTCTTAGCATGAAAGGCAATACTGGATCCACAAGTTCACCATATGGAGGAGCACCAGAGACAAACCAACATGAAGAGATGGTGAATTATGTCAATAATTTCAACGGACAGGGGAACAATCCATATTCCAACATCTACAACCCAAGGTGGAGGAATCATCCTAATTTCATATGGAGTAACAATTCGGGGCAAAAGAACTATCCACCACCCGGATTCCAACAACAAAACAAAGGCCAGAAGCATGAAAAAGAACCAGGAATAACGGAAGTGCTAGCTTAGTTAAAAAAATATGATGTTATGTTTCAGAGCCAATCTGTTTCCATTAAAGCACTGGAGAATCAAATTGGACAACTGGCCAATGCTCAGTGTTGTGATATTTTATATCGTACTGCAAGTGTACGGTGTCAAGTTTTAGTATAAATGAGTTTAGAGTGTCGAACCCACATGGATTGCGTTAACTCGCACTAAATACTACAATTGATAATCCTAATTTTATTTAGAAAACAAATAATAAAGATTTTAATAAATAAATATAAAAATAATTATATAGGAGGAACTAATACGATAGAGATTCTAGATCCTGATTTCACCCAGCTGCCGCCTATGTATTTGTCATGCCAATCAATCATTGTTCAGTTATATTGTTTATAAGTCAAGATTCCGAAAATATCCACTCCCTCTCTCGAGCATCAGTGAAAATATCATCAACTACAGACTTCGATATCTCTATAAAAATCTAGTAGTTAACAACTCATTACGCTTTGTGATTCTATATTTACGACTTCAAAGAAACTTATATATTCTCTCGAACTATATAAAACTCCTAAGTTATATTCTCTAGATCTATTCAAAATCCCCTCTCTCGAGTGATAGATTTCAAACATATATCATCATATTTGTGGCCAGCAAACACAAGGCATTAAACTCAAAAGAATATAAATAACTCAATAAAACTTCATAACAAAATTGACAAACAATTACAAGGTTCAAGCATCAATTACATCATTCTCCAAAATTAAGGAGTTTAGTTCATGACAATAGATAAAAACAATGATAAACAATTCATGAATCTAATGGAAATCATTAGAGTTCAAAGAAAGAAACAATAAGATAAAACCCGAATTGAATTTCTTCCTTTTCGGACGTCACCGCCTTCGTCTCCTCTTATTGTTCTTCAATCCTCCTCATTGGATCTCTAAAAATATGTGTTTTTGTGTTTTGTGCTGTGTATTAGCCCTTTCCTCTTTGAGTTTTGGACAAACTAATGTATTTATAATAGAGCATTGGGGTCATTAAACATCTAAAAAACCTTAAAATCCTGTTTCTGGTGCGCGCTGGGCGCCGCGGTGCCAAAACCCCTGGATTTTATATGGAACGCATAGATCTCTTTGAGTAGGTGCAAATTGATATATTATGGATCTCATAACCCTTTCTAGATAAAAAGTTATAGCCTTTTTAAATTCAGTGCGCAGCTGATGCTGGTTTTGCCTGTTCTTGAGTCCGATGCTTCCAATAGGTCCCGAAACACGCATATTTGCTCCATTCTTCATGTTCTAATGCTTCATACAAACAAGATATAAAATGAACTATAAATGACATTAAATGACTTTATCCATAATAAAATAATAGGCTAAGGATGTCGGAATAAGTGGGTATAAACCGCACTTATCACTCAGAGTTACATACCGCCAGGTAACCTTCCAAGCAACACAGAACCAAATCCAAGGAACCGATGGAAGGAGCAATGTCAAGCCATTACTTTGAAAAGTGGTACTGAAATCAACAAAGATGTTGGAATCAATGCATCCATTAAAGAAATCCCAAAAAATGCAGTTCCACAGATGGAGGAAAAATAAGCAAAGGAAAAAGAGCAAGAAAGAATCACTCTTCCTCCACATTTTCCACAGCGTCTCTAGAAAAATAAAATGGACAAGCAGTTTGCCCGATTCTTGGAGGTGTTCAAAAAGTTGCACATTAACATCCCATTTGCAGAAGCGTTGGAAGAAATGCCCAGCTATGTCAAATTCATGAAAGACATTCTTTCACGAAAACGGAGATTGGGAGATTACGAGACAGTAGCATTGACAGAAGAATGCATCGCCATCATTCAGAGGAAACTTCCCCCGAAGTTGAAAGATCCTGACAGTTTCACAGTCCCTTGCACCATTGGAGAACATTACGTCAGTAAGGCTTTATGTGATTTAGGTGCAAGTGTTAATTTGATGCCTTTTTCGATTTACAGGAAACTGCAAATTGGAGAAGCAATGCCCACCTCAGTCTCTTTGCAACTTGCTGATCGAACACTCGCATTTCCGAGAGGAGTATTTGAAGATGTGCTGGTCAAAGTCGACAAATTTATTCTCCTATTAGATTTCATTATCCTTGACATGGAAGAAGACAAAGATATGCCTATCATCCTGGGGAGACCATTCTTGGCTACATGTCGAACTGTTATTGATGTACAAAAATGATAACTAACCATGAAAGTGCAGGACTAAGAAGTTACCTTCAATGTTTTCAAAGCCATGAAATTCCCGAGTGATGAAAATGAGGAGGAATGTTTCAGAATTGACGTTGTTGATAGTATCATCCAGGATACTGATACAATTTCCACGGATAAACTTGAAGCTTGCATCACCAACATGACTGACAGCGAGCTAGATGCTGAAATTCTGGAATGTATCAACTATCTTGACGGACCATTTCGTTTCAAATCGACACCATAAGTGGAAAGTCTGGAACTACCGAAAAAAGAGTGAATCAAGCCTTCGATTGAAGAACCACCGCAGTTGGAGCTGAAACTACTTCCGAGCCATCCCAAGTATGCTTTCTTGGGAAATTCTTCTGAATTACCTGTGATTATTTCTTTTTCGCTAACATTGGAGCAGAAAGAAAAGTTGTTGAGAATGTTACGAGAACATAAGAAAGCCATTGGCTGGACTATAGCAGACATTCGAGGCATTAGTCCATCATTTTGCATGCACACAATTCTGATGAATGACGAGAACAAGCCCATAGTGCAGCATCAACGGAGACTAAATCCAATCATGAAAGAGGTCGTGAAGAAAGAAATCATCAAATAGTTAGATGCTGGCATCATCTACCCCATCTCTGACAACACTTGGGTGAGTCCTATGCAATGTGTGCCAAAGAAAAGAGGAATTACTATAATCACAAATGAAAAGAACGAGCTGATTCCAACAAGAACTGTAACTGGATGGAGAGTATGCATGGACTACAGGAAGTTGAACAAAGCAACAAGGAAAGATCAATTTTCACTGTCATTCATTAACCAAATGCTAGACAGACTGGTAGGACATGAATTCTACTGCTTTCTAGACGGATACTCGGGGTACAATTAGATTGCCATCGCTCCAGAAGATCATGAGAAAACCACTTTTACATGTATGTATGGTACTTTTTCTTTCTGCAGGATGTCATTTGGACTATGTAATGCTCTTGCCACATTTCAACGTTGCATGATGGCCATCTTCTCAGACATGCTGGAACAAAGTATGGAGGTTTTCATGGATGATTTCTCTGTGTTTAGAGATTCTTTCGACTACTGCTTGCAAAATCTGGAACATGTGTTACAAAGGTGTGAAGATACCAACCTGGTGCTCAACTGGGAGAAATGCCACTTCATGGTGCAAGAAGGCATTATTCTTGGACATCAGATCTCACAAAAGGGAATCGAGGGAGACAAAACAAAGATTAAAACAATTGAAAAACTACCTTCACCAACAACTGTCAAATGGATTCAGAGTTTTCTCGGACATGCTAGCTTTTACAAGAGATTTATCAAAGACTTCTCGAAGATTGCTAAACCTCTGTGCAATCTTCTGGAGAAAGATGTGCCTTTCAACTTCACCAAGTAATGCCAAGAAGATTTTGAGATCTTAAACCACAAGCTGGTCTCTGCCCTCATCATTGTAGCACCAGACTGGACCCTTCCATTTGAGGTGATGTGCGATGCTAGTGACTTGTTGTAGGTGCAGTTTTGGGACAACACAAAACAAATATTTTCCATACCATTTACTACTCCAGTATAACTCTGAATGAAGCTCAACTCAACTACACAACCACTGAAAATGAGTTGCTTGCAGTTGTGTTCTCTTTTGATAAATTTCGCTCTTATCTGCTGTGTCCCAAAGTGGTGGTCTACACAGATCATTCATCAATAAAATACTTGATCGCGAAGAAAGATGCCAAACCCAGATTGATCCGTTGGATACTTCTATTGCAAGAATTTGACGTGGAGATCCAAGACAGGAAATGGACTGAAAACCAAGTGGCATAACATTTATCAAGGCTCGAGAATGGAGAAACAGCTGGTAAAGAACTGACAATCAAAGAAACTTTTCCAGATGAACAATTGTTTGCCATGAAACAACATGATGTCACTTGGTATGCTGACTATGTCAACTACATAGTATCGGGAAAATGGCCGTTGGAATGGACAACTCGGCAACATAAGAAGTTTTTCAAAGAAGTCAAACATTATGTCTTGGATGAGCCGTACCTATTCAAATGTTGTGCTGATCAATTACTGAGATGTTGTGTTCCACATGAGGAGGTCAACAATGTTTTGCAGCATTGTCATTCATCACCATACGGCGGACACTTCAGCGGGAATAAAACTGCAGCCAAAGTTCTTCAATCAGGTTTATTATGGCCCACTCTTTTTAAAGATGCTTATCTATTTGCTCTTCAATGTGACAGGTGCCAGAGAACGGGAAATATTTAGAGGAGAAATGAAGGACCTTTGCAAAATATTCTGGAAGTGGAGATATTTGATGTATGAGGTATTGATTTTATGGGACCTTTTATTCCATCATTCGGAAACATGTACATACTAGTTGTAGTAGACTACTTCTCTAAATGGATTGAAGCAATTGCACTACCATCAAATGATTCAAAAGTGGTGATAAAATTCCTTAAAAAGAATATTTTCACTCGTTTTGGAACATCTTGGGCTATTATCAGCGATGGTGGCACACATTTCTGCAACAGATACTTCGATGCACTCTTATCCAAATACGGAGTTACTCATAAAGTTTCCACTGCTTACCATCCACAGTCAAATGGACAGGTTGAAGTTTCAAACAGGGAGATCAAAAAAATCTTGGAGAGAACCGTTGGATCAATAAGGAAGGACTGGTCTACAAAATTGGATGACGCATTATGGGCCTACCGGACAGCTTACAATACACCCACTGGTATGTCCCCATATCGAATGGTGTTTGGGAAAGCATGCCATCTGCCAGTTTAGCTTGAACATAAGACGTACTGGGCACTAAAGAAGTTAAATCTTGATCTACAAGCAGCAGGAGAAAATCGACTCCACCAACTCAACGAATTGGAGGAATTTCGCCTACAGGCTTATGAGAATGCCAGGTTATACAAAGAAAATACCAAGAAATGGCATGATCGAAAAATAGTGCGCAGACAATTGGAACCAAGACAGCAGGTGTTGTTATACAATTCAAGGTTAAAACTTTTCCCTGGAAAGTTGAAATCAAGATGGTCAGGTCCATTTGTGATCACTCAGGTTTTACCATATGGAGATGTTGAATTACTTGATCCTAATACCAACGAAACATTCAAAGTTAATAGTCAGCTGTAGGACACAGAAATCGGCGACGCTGTTCCGGGCTCGTGGCCCGGTTGGGAGTACGGAGTAGCCCACAGGGGAACTAAACCGGAGAACTAAAAATGGAGTCGCCACCCGGTGTGAATCGGGAAAATGATTTAAGGCCGCACTCACCCCTCGCAATGGAAGACCTCAAACCGTTGGGTTCGGAATGGTCTCTTACTTATGCCACTTTTAATGAAAGGATTTGTGCAAAAATCTAACCAAGCCTAAGCAACATATATTTCCAAGGATAATCTACTTCTAAGTTCATGCATAAAAAATAAATTGGAATAATGACAAGCATATAATTTCATGAACACATTATATTGATAAACACAGAGACGCGATTAAACAATAATTGTACAAACATGCATATTAAAGAGAGGCAATTAAGTGCATAATGTAAAGAGATAATTAAAGAGGCAATTATACACTAAAATAAATGTGTCATGATGCGATGCAAAAGAAGATAGACAATAAAGGTGAAAGAAGAGAGATGCAATATATGCCCACATCTATATAAGACTTCAAGTGTCTGATTGAACGTATCTTACGTTCAATCGAACGTGCTTTGTCCGGCTCGGCAAAACATCGTGGCAAATGTAGCCCTTAGGCTTTTCATCTCTCGAAATGGAGGACCTTTAATCCAACTTGATTTTCCCATGCACCTTGCAATATGATGCATGATTATGCAAGGAGATGACATACAAAAAGTAAATAACGGAATAATAAAAGGCGCGACAAAGTATTGTCGTAAAGGTAGCCTTTTAGACTTTTTTTCCCTCAAATAGGGAACCTTTAGACCAACATACTAAGCCCATGCGCATTACATCACAATGCATAGAAAGTAAAGACAACAATATATGACTTCATATACTCGATTAAACATATCTCACATTCAATCAAACACACTTCGTCCGGCGCGGCAAAGTATTGTCGTAAAGGTAGCCTTTTGAACTTTTATTCCCTTAAATAGAGAACCTTTAGACCAACATACTAAGTCCATGCGCATTACATCACAATGCATAGAAAGTAAAGACAACAATATAGAACTTCATATACTCGATTAAACATATCTCACATTCAATCAAACACACTTCGTCCGGCGCGGCAAAATATTGTCGTAAATGTAGCCTTTTGGACTTTTATTCCCTCAAATAGAGAACCTTTAGACCAACATACTAAGTCCATGCGCATTACATCACAATGCATAGAAAGTAAAGACAACAATATAGGACTTCGTATACTCGATTAAACATATCTCACATTCAATCAAACACACTTCGTCCGGCGCGGCAAAGTATTGTCGTAAATGTAGCCTTTTGGACTTTTCTTCCCTCAAATAAAGAACTTTTAGACCAACATACTAAGCCCATGAGCATTACATCACAATGCATATAAAATAAAGACAACAATATAGGACTTCGTATACTCGATTAAACATATCTCACATTCAATCAAACACACTTCGTCTGGCGCAGCAAAGTATTATCGTAAAGGTAGCCTTTTAGACTTTTCTTCCCTCAAATAGGGAACCTTTAGACCAACATACTAAGCTCATGCGCACTATATCATCAATACACAATCAAGTAACGTGCGGAAAGTAAAAGACGGAATATAAAATGTGAATAATAAACAAACAAGATAAAATAAAGTGAAAGATGTGTCGTTTGCTCAAGTGGTACGTGGAGTTGTTTCCCAAGTATAGACCGCACTACCGCCCAGTCGGATTCGGCTACGGAATTTACGTTTGGGTTTCCATCCGATATACCATAAGAGACGACACATTTTCCATTCATCCAATGGCCACAACACACATTAACCAACGACTCTCATGCGAAGGAAATTCAATAAATAATTAAAAGATGAATGAAAATAAATAAGAAAGGTGCCCTCAAGTCTAACCTTTTATGTCGACTCTTGAAATTGCGTCACAAGGCCTTCGGAATGGCTAACACTCCGCAACTCTTCCGGTTCGCTGGTTCACGTTCTTTCCTCGATGTTTCACTGTTTGGGCTGCTGTTTTTCACTCCGTTTTGCTACTGTTTTACTGCTGTTTTTTAGTCACTGTTTTTGCTGTATTAAGGGACTGTTTTTTGCAGTTTCTAAGGGGATTATGGCTGCTATTTTGTGCGGTAATTTAAGAGTTTTAAAATGCAGTTTTTGCCCACTGTTTTCGGTAATTTAGGCCACTGTTTGGGGTGATTTTTTCGGTGATTATAGTGCAATTTCAGGGGCTTTTTTTCGGTCACTGCATGGTGGTTTCAAAGGCTATTTTTTTATGATGCACGGACTATTTTATGGGATGTGTTTCGGTGGTTTTGGGGTACAAAAATAGTGCAGTTTTCGGTGGTTATAGGGGCATATCTTAGAACTATTTTTGGTGGTATTGGGGACTATTTTGAGGGGTGTGTTATAGGGTGTGGAAAAAGGCAGTTTGTGGAGTGGCTGTTACGTGAGTTTGGCTGGTCAGGGGGGCTGAGGCTGCTTGCGGACATGAAGTAAGGAGAATTGTGTGAGTGGAAGGGTATGTGGCGTGAAGGATGATGGGCAGTGGGTGGAGTTGGCGAGAGTTGGCTGTTGTGGTGGCTTATTTAGCGTGTATTAAGTGGAGTACGTGGGCTGCTTTGCTGGTCGTGAGGAATGAGCTTATGGTTTTTTTTTTTTTGAGTGTCGTGAATATGCTCTTGGTGCGTGAATGTTCCCCAGGGCAAGGGTTGAATTTGTGTTTCTTTTACAGACAAAGGCTAGGGTTCATCCTTGTTTGAATAGGAATGGGATTTGTGTAATCATGGGGGATATATTTTATTAGTGTCACACAAGGAAATCATCTACTCAATTAGGGACAAGATTTGTCTTGATTAGGAAGATCATATATTTGATTTGTTTTGATTAGGTATGTGATTATTTAGATTTTATTTGATTTGTTTTAATTTCACCATGTGTTAAATATGTGTTTTGTTATTTTTGGATGTGTTTTATTGGACTTGGGCGTATGAGTGGTCTCCTTTGGCGTGGGCTTGGTCCATTTGGTGGGCTTGGTGTGTGGCTCAGTGGTGTGTGGGCTTGGTGTGTGTCTTGCGGGGGTTTGGGCTAAGGATGTGTTTTAAAACAGAGGTCCAACAAGCGAACCCGAAGCTAAACAAGCGAACTAAATCCAACAAAAATGTCAATTCTTGACTCTTCCATTCTGACGTCTGTTTCCCGCGACTTCCAAAATTTAAAAAGGTAGTGTCTCCATGCGAGACTCATCATCAGGACTTATATGCAAAAATGCAGTGCCTACATCAGCGTGTCAAGCACTACTGGGGAGAATCATTTAAGCGACAAAAAGAAATTGTCACACTTTCAGATCCAGCCTAACGTTCGGGCAGTCATGTCTAACTGATGACTTTAAACTTAGCGCTAGCAGGGTGGCAACCCATGTAATTTGTGTATATATTCAAGATTTGGTATGTTTTATTTTTGTGTGTTTAATTTTTACAAGTAAAGTCATTTCACGATGGAAGAAGTTCTTGTAAATCTTCACAAGCAATTTCCTTCTCTCCCTCAAAACTCTCTGATGAAAGTCTACAAAGCTCGCTTAGAACGAATGAGACTACTGATGATCAAAGGTATTCCTAATGACATTCGTTGGATTATTGAAGCACGAGTCTGATTGGCAGGTGAGTCCTCTGACTTTTTTATTTCATATCTGCCTGGTTTAGGAAGAAGCGCCTATGCTAAAAAGAGAAGAGCTAAAAAGATGGATGTTTGCTATAAATGTGCTCGCATGACATGTAATACCCGTTGTCGTTCTTTAGGAATGGTGTCTGATAACCGTGAAGATAAGATTAAATTCATTAGGGATGACTTGAGTAAGGAGTCTTTGGATGACATATCTAAGACTCTTGAGACGCATTCCAGTGGATATGTGCATCACGCAATTCACATGTTATATACACAATTTCGTAAAGAAAGACAACAGTTAATCTCAGGAATCTGACTCAAAAAGACCTTGTTTGCCAATTTATAAGAAAATTGGATGGGAAGCTTGTCCATGACGCATAGACGTCAATCAAGCTGTTACTTTCTTGTAAATATTATATAATTTTGTCTTTTCCTAATAATTGTGATTTGTTTTGTTATTTTCTTTTATTTTCTCCGAATTTTTGACCTTTCACGATTTCTTTTATTGTTTTGCTAATAATCGTCATTTGGAAGATACTAGTGCTATTATTAATAATCCATTTCAGGTGTTATAAATTCAACTCATCATTGCACTTTTGAAGGCATCCAGATAAAAATGGAAGCCACTTCAAGAAGACGAGTTGTAAATATCTGTGTCTTTTGTTGTACTGGTGTTGGTACTAAGCCACAATACGTAGCAGCAACACAGGAATTGGGTCGAGTCTTAACTGAAAGGAATATGCACCTAGTATATGACGGTGGCAATCTTGGACTAATGGGGATAATTTCAAAGGCCGTAGAGGATGGAGGCAGTCAAGTCTTGGGAATCATCCCAAAACCTTTGACGGAGGCGAATCTGATATGACCATCAAATAGAGAGGAACTAATTATGCCAGGTATGTCTGAACGACTGGTAGAAATGATTAACCATGCTGATGCTTTTATTGCTTTGCCAGGTGGCTTGGGTACAATGGAGGAAATCTTTACAGTACTATCTTGGGCGAACTTGAACATACACTAGAAACCAATTGGACTATTTAACGCAGATGGATTTTATGATTTTCTTTGTGTATTTCTTGATGATGCCCAGAGAAATGGGTTCGTGTAAAAACCTTTAAAAGAACTCCTCTTCACTGCCCAAAATTTAATTGACCAATTCTTAGCCTTTGAACCATAAATTGACCCTATCCTTTCCAAGATATACTGGTCTGATAATGATCGTAAGAAGCGTCGGATAAATCTGGATCTTAACCTTTAAAACCATGTACCGTTTCTAAACTCTTATTCTATTTTTTAAGACATTGGGGACAATGTCTCATTTAGGTTTGGGGGAGAGGAATAGTTAACTAGTATCTTGTTTTTATTGTGTTATTTTTATTTGATTTTTAGTCAAAAATTTTCGAAAAAATTAAAATTTTTTACCAAAATTACAAAAATATTTTGTGTTTTTAATTTGATTAATCAGGTGAAATTGGTGTGAGATATGTGTGTAAGGAATTTCCACTCCTGAGACGTATCTCAACCTATTTCGGAACAAGTTAATTTTTGTTTATTTCCTTTTGAATTACTTAATTTGTGAATTCTCTATAAAACTAACTAAAATGGATCTTCATATGCTCAATTGGCATGTATTATCAACATATATGGTAACATACGGACACGAGCTGTAATTGAAAAGTTTGTAATATTCAGTGCTCTAGTTTAATTGGAGGAAACATCTAAAAAAGCGATGGGATTAAAAAAGAAGAAGTCTGATATCTTAGTTATTAAGTCTGTATGGGTGTTTGAACACCTAGTGCCTTAAAACCAACTGGTTTGGGAGTCACTGGCCCAAAGCTCGCTATATGGATCAAAGATGTTACAAAAAATATATATATCAAAAATCCGAGTAATTAAGTCTGTATGGGTGTCTTAACACCTAGTGCCCTAAAGCCAACTGGTTTGGGAGTCACTGACCCAAAGCTCGCTACATGGATGGATGATATTGTATATAAATAAAAAAAATTCAGAAAATTCAGGAAAAAATATTCCATTGCTAAAAAAAGTGTGAATTCTGATATAACTTTAGGACAAAAATATTACTCTCTTCTCAACTACACTTGTGACTATTGTTGGCTGTGTGTATGAAGAATGGTAAAAATAATCGGAGAATTTACTTATTCGGTAATTTAGAAAGAAAGAATACAACTCTAAACTTGGATAAGAAGTTTCACCTGATTAGTCACTAATTTCTTTATTCTCTTTTCTCTTGTCTTTTTGCTTTTGTGTGCATTAGTTTTATTATCTTTTTGTTTTTATAAGACGTTTGTGGGTATCGTCGTTGTAAGCCCTCACGAGACTACAACTCGTCCACTAGGGACACCTATGGGTTTAAAGGCTTGTTGCATACGCTAAATGCAACTGTGATCCCTACGAGAGTGGCTTAGTTTAATTTTATTTTAAATATGTTTATGTTATTTTATTTTATTATTTTGCTCGAGGACTAGCAAAATGTTAGGTTTGAGGGTGTGATGAGTGGTAAATGTATCACTATTTCCCACTCATTTGACCTAATATTTTGTATAGTTTCTTGAGTTTTGTGAATATTTTGATGTGTTTTGTGTTATTTTGTAGATAAATAAGGTTTCGGGACTTTCTGGAGATGATTTGGGGTCAAAACAGTGAAAAATAGATAAAAATGGCAACACTGTCATTTGGCGCGTCGCGACCGCTAACGTGCGCCAAATTCTGCCAACGTGCGCCTAAGTCTGCTAACGTGCGCCGGGACATGTGTCACAATCAGAGAAGATTTGCTAAAATGCGCCTTGCTAACGTGCTTCATGCTAACATGCACCGTTTGCAAACGTGCGCCGAATATGCTAACGTGCGCCTGACACATGTCAATATCTCAGCAAATCATGCTAACATGCGCCAGACACGTGTCATCATCACATGCTGCCGACAATCATCATCGCCACGTCAGCACATACGTCATCAATGACGTCAGCACAATAATTCAAATGTCGACACGTCATCACAATTATTGAGTTAATCATTCAGCCCCTGACACGTGTCACCATCTCAGCAAAAGGCAAGCCACGCGTCGAAGAACAACGCGCGTCGCGATGCGCAACATATTCTGCGTCGCGACGCGCGGAGTTAATTTTTACCTATAAATAGAAGGCCGAATTTCAGATTTGAATTCATACTTTCTTCTATGTAATTCCTTAAGAATACTAAGAAAATTGTATCTTGTTTGTTTATTTACAGGTTTCAGTAATTAATTTTCGCATTTGCACTTTCTTTTCTTTACTTTTCAGTTTTTACTTTCTGCAATTTACTTTTACGCAATAGTACTTCCTTTCTTTACTTTTTAGTCTTTACTTTTCAGTAATGAGGAGGTAACTCCCCCTTGCTGGGGTTAAAGGTAAAGCTTTTATTACTAATATTTAGATTAATATCCCTTAATTATATTATATAAATTATTTAAAACGTGACTTAATGAGGATACCGCCTTGTGATCGGTTGGTAATTATTGAAATTGGTTTTAACCAAACTTAATGAGGATACCGCATAGTTGGTCGGTTGGTAATTAATTATTAATTTGACTTAATCAAGATACCGCATATATGACTGTTTAGCCTTTACACACGTATCCAATGAGCTTAGGCAGAAGCTCGATGCAAGACTACTCAATGTATCTTCAAGGGTTATGGAGACGATACATGCTATGAGACCCGAAGGAAAAAAAAGTCATCAGAAGCAAAGATGTAGTGTTTCTTGAAGAATAGACAAAGATATTGAAAAGCCCAAGATGTCTTCTAATTCCAATGTCGACAAAACCGATTCAAATCTAGACACAACCTTAGAACCAACATGAGTGGCCATAAATAATGATGGAATGCATGATATGTCATAAGAAGAATCAGATGAGGAAGATGGTGTGGAGCAGGGGGAGTTGCAACCCGCTCCATCAGAAGCTACATGATCATCCAAATATCTGGATGACGACAATGTTTTTTACATTTAAAGGTTTTCAGATGGAAATTTTATTGCTCTTCTATTATATGTGGACGACATGTTAATCGTTGGATAAGATGCAGCGAATATCAGCTAGCTAAATAAGGAACTCTCATGAAAGACTTAGAACTAGCTCAGCAGATTTTGAGAATGGAAATAGTTTGAGACAAACAGAAAAAAAGGTTGTGGCTTTCACATGAGAGTTATATTGAACGGATAATTAGGAGAATCGATATATAGAATGCCAAACCTGTCAGCATTTCGCTAGCACGTCATTTCAAATTGAGCAAGAGTTCGTGCCCCTCATCCAATAAATAGATAGATGAGATGTCATCAATACCATATTCTCAGCAACTGGAAGTCTAATGTATGTTATGGTATGTACCAGGCCAGATATTGTTGGGGTTGGTGCTCAGAGTGCCAATTCCCGGTTGTATTTCTTTTGAATACTTCTGTAAAACATTATAATTATGAATAATATATGCAGTTTCTATAATATAATGTATCTTTTAATATGGTAAAGACGTAATGACCTTAGAATGATTAGTCATGATACTGTTGCAAAAGCGTCGCAACTGACATTGAGTCGTATCATGACGTTGTCATTCTCAGCCAGTTCCTGGTCAAGGTTTACACTACTTGGTCAGTAAAGTAAACCCGTTGAGACCGGTAAATGTCGTATACTGGAATATATGATTCCAATGGTTTCTCAATGAACCATAAGTCTTGGAGACTAGTATAGACGTGTGGGTGTTTATAGCGGATAAACACTGAACGACTCACTGAAGATTCTTAATGGATGGTACACCAACGTCAATAAGAATCTTCTCGGGTTGAGTAGCACTTGTGATTCTTAGACTTGAGATGCCATTGTGGGCACATGAGACATCTTCTACACTTAGATGGCAGTCACGTCACCGATCTATTAAGATCAGACCTCCGCATGTTCGTTGGGTGTAGATAGATCCTCATGGTGTCTTATGTGTATCAAGATATGATCCGTCAGTTCTGTGTACCAGAGCATAGGTAGTCCACATGATTAGCAATCAGATAAAACCATGGGCCCGTGGTAAAGTTTAGAAGCTAGTTCTAAACATTCTTTTAGAGATTGCTATTAGAATAGTCGACTGGATAATCCCCATAGAAATTTGACTATATCTCTGGGATATATCCGGATACCTGTGACGGAGGAATTATACATTTGCCATGACCTCGACCTGTATGATTCAACGAGTTTATCCGTGATCGTCATAATTTACGGGTGGATAAATTATGGACACGAAATTGGATTTCGTGACGGATATACCTGAATCTAGAGAGTCTCAATAATGAAATATACTCGTAGAGCACTAGAGCAACATTTATAAATAATATTGATTATTTATAAATTCGTTTAAAGGTTAAACGCAAGATACATGCTAAAGGGACCCGATAGTCATTTGTTTAATTATTGTGTATTTACATTTAATACTTGATTAATTTAAATACACATTAATTAATAGTCAAATTGAGATATTTGACTAATATCCTAAATGAATATATGTATTTGATATTTAATGTAAATATTATACATATATTTAATATATTTGTATTTAATTAATTAATTAATTAATTAATTGTTAAATGATTAAATTAATTAAAATATAAATATCTTAACATTTGGATATTTGGATTAAATGGCTAAGTTGCATTTGTTGACTTAATTAAAATATCTATAAAGTGTTATTAGATATTTATATCAAGTTGATTAAATTAAAACCAAATGAAATTGAAATTAATATTTCTTGTTTTTGCTATAGCCAAATTCGGCCAAGGTGTTTTGGTAACAAATATATATTGTTTTATTTTTCATTTGGTAAATAACCTAATACACTTTCTAACCTAAACTCCATTAAATAAGACAAAGAAAGGTAGAGAGAAAAGAAAAGAAAATCAAGGAAAAGCTTGAAAATAGTAAGTATTTCCAACATTCCATTAGAGAGTAATTTGTTCCTCTTGTTGTGGGCAACATCTTGTGATGTTCTTGAGTTTTTCTATTCTTTATTCTTTGTGTTTTTGATGGATAAATGTTTGGTGAAAGTGTTGAGCATGTATAATGGAGGAAGCTTGTGACTAGTGTAGTTATAAGTATTCTTTTATGGTTTTGGAAACTTTGTTGCTAATCTAGAGTTGTTGACCCACTCTTAAATGACCTAGATTTGATCTTGAGTTGTTTCATTGTGTTGAGACTTTGGTTGGATGGAAGAAAGATGATTAAAGTAATTGATTTAACCAATTTGGTCTAATTTGTCCAATTTGAAGAAATTGAAAAATTAGGGTTTAAGACCACTTCCAAATTTGGGGATTTTCATTTATGTTGTGTATAAGGATGTGTATATGATGCATATAAAGTTTCATGTTGATTGGATTTCATTTGGATGTGTCTTGAAGCATGGAAGTGCAAAATGCACAATTTGGAGCCCATTGGTGCTCTCGGCCAATGAGGCAAATTTGGGGACTTTGGTTGCTTTTGGTGTTTTGATGTTTTGAACATGCTAAGTTCATCTTAGAAATGATTTAGAATCATCCAAAATTGATTTGAACAATTTCGGACTAAAATGAACAAAATACCAAGTGTAAGGGCAATTCGGTAAATTCACTTAAATTTGATTTATTGAATTTTATTTCATAATTTGATTATTGGATAATTAAATAAATATGTTTATTTAATTAATCCGAGAAAAATTTTTGAAATCGGAAAATTTGATTTTCCACCGTTTCCGATGCGTTACCGGATTTAGCCCCTAAAACCCCTACAGATATTCTCACGTAGTGGATATAGTGAGTCGTTTTCTCTCTAACCCATGAAAAGAACATTGAGAGGCAGTCAAATGGATTCTCAAGTACCTCAAGGGTACATCGAAGTTATGTCTGTGCTACGAGTGAGCTGATCCAATCTTGGAAGACTATACAGATTCAGATATGACATAAGATCTTATGGTAGAAAATCTACATCAGGTTTTCTCTACATTTTTGCAGGGGGAGCTATGTCATGGTAGTCAAGATTGCAGAGGTGTATTGCATTATCCTCAATAAAAGATGAGTATATTGCAGTAGCGGAATCATGAAATGAAATGTTGTGGTTAAATCGTTTTCCTCAAGAATTAGGGATCAAGCAAACAGAATACAAGATACATTATGACAGTCAGAGTGCTCTGGACTTGAGCAAGAATTCAATGTATCATTCCCGGACGATGCACATCGATATTTGCTATCATTGGATATGCGAGGTGATGGATCAACAACTGGTGATACTAGTAAATATCAATACAAATGAGAATCCAGCTGACATGTTAACAAATGTGGTTACTCGGGACAAGTTAGAGCTGTGTAGAGACATAATCGAGATAACTGTCAGATGATAATCGTTTCGGATGCAACATGAGTGGGAGAATTGAAGAATCCAACTGCATGACATTCATTACCAACCACCATTGTAAGCCTCCGAATTAGGTGGAAGTTAAATCATTTTCTTAAAGAATTAGGTGGAAGTTTGAAAATGGTGCAAGCTTCCAAACTACTTAGGTGGAACACTATTCATTTGTTGACAATGTGAGTATATGTTTTGCTATAAATATTGAGCTGTTTTGTGAGCTTTAGGCATCCCAAAATATTAAGCTTCAATGCAAGAAAGCTTAGAGAGTGAGATTTTTTTTTGGTAAAGTTTAAACACTTTGTAAATTCTATTATTGTAGTAATAGAATTCAGTTTTTCCTCATAAACACTCTTCAGTGATCAGAGAATCACAACATGAACTTAGGGCCTGCGACTGAGCTGATGGATTTCGTTGCTGTTGAAAGAGAAGAGAGAGTCAGAGACAAAGAGGAGAGAGTGCTTAGGTATTTCATTTGGTTAGGACTTAGGAAATATGAATTTTGATTTACTTTTTGTTGCTTTTGCACACAAATGAGAAAAAGCGTAGGGCCTTGCGTTCTGTTAAGAACTGTTCGGTTTGACGGTTCAGTTCGATTCTAAACCGAACCAAACCGAACCGAACCAAACTATTCGGTTCAGAACAAAACACAACCAAATTTGAACTGACAAACAGAACTGAACTGAACCAAACCGTTATACTCGGTTCGATTCGATTCAGTTCGGTTTCGGACATTTTGCCCACCCCTAAGTAAAGGAGAAGCAAAATAGATTAATTTGAGTAAATTGTGTTCTAAATAACCATAACATAATAGTGGACAACCTGCTATGCGAGTGAATAACCTAGCTCAATTTGAATCAACTGTATTCTACCAAACAAGCTGTACTATCTCGATTTCTCTCACCTAGGGTATCACGTTTTGTCGCAAGGGGTGTTTTGGTCAATACAATATTATGTTTGGTTACAAAATTAATTTGCCTTCAATTTTGTTATTTTACAAAAAGATCCTCCCAAGTAATTTTCCCCCTTCAAAGATCTAATTCTTAGAAAAACCCTTAGGAATCCTCACAAAAAAGGATCCAAATTCTTCTCCCATCTCTCTTACACAGACACCCAAAATTACTCTAAAAATCGCCGAATGCGAAGCCCTGGATTATCAATTTTTTTTTTTTTTTATTTTCCATTGAAGGCAGCCTCAATTGATAAAAAAGGCTGAGGCTTTTGAATAAGAAGAATGTTCGAAGGGCTAGTTCGACAGTTGCTACTAGGATATTTAGGCAGATACGTTAAAGATTTTCAGAAAGAGCAGCTGAAGATCACTTTATGGAACGAAGAAGTTTTATTGGAAAACGTCGAGCTGATTCTAGAAGCCTTTGATTATCTCCAGTTGCCTTTCGCCCTTAAACAGGGTAATGTTTTTTTTTGTTTTTGTTTTGGATTTCTTAATGGTGATTATTGAAAGAAAATTTATGTGTTTTTGAAGCATGTTCTTTTTATTTTAATAGGTCGAGTAGGGAGATTAAGCATAAGAATTCCGTGGAAAAAGCTTGGGTGGGACCCACTTATAATTGTCTTGGAGGATGTTTTTGTTTCTGCGTGTCAGCGGGATGATCAAGAGGTAATTTTGAAACTGCAAATCTGTACTTAATAGTAAAGGGAGTGTTAATTATGTGTGTTTGGATGATAGTGGAGTGTGGATGCTGTTGAAAGAAGAGAATTTGCTGGGAAAAAGGCTAAACTTGCCGCTGCTGAGCTGGCTAAATTATCTAGGCGTGTATCTGGTGAGTTATTTGAATTCTGTAATCAATTTTAAGTAAAGTGTATAGTTTGTTGGTTAAAGGTATCTTTGCCATTGACGTGATGTGGCTTTAAATCCATAGCTCGTGTGGAACGGAATCAGTTGCTTTCAGTGTTCTAAAACGCCCTGCCTAGGCGGCGCGTATAGGTTCGGCCGCCTATGGCCGCCGCGCGTTGGGGCCAGGCGCTCGTCACAAATTCATCGGTCAACCGCCGTTGACCGACACAAATTTGAAATTAATTGCTTTTTCCGGCCGAATTTCACACCCCAATACTAACCCTAACCTTAATTTTACAAAATTAACTCTCTAACTCATCAATTTGAAAAAATCCCAATTTAAATCATAAACCCTAATTTCAAAAATCTAATCTTTTTTCTATTTTTGTTAGTTTCTCATCAAATTGACGATTTATAAATATTAGCCATTATTCAAATAACATTTATCTATGATTAATTTCTCCAAATCATACCAAATCTTTAACTTAATTATAGAAATTCTCAATTTCCGATTAACCATCTAGGCCCCGCCTAGGCTCTGGGTCGCCGCCCGACTAGCGCCTAGCGTATTTTAGAACACTGGTTCCTGTTAAGTATGAGTGTGTGAGTGGTTGATAATCATTAGTTGCCAAGTCAATGTAGAAGCTCACCGAAAACTTTAGCTGCTGTGGTTTTCAACCTTAAGTAGAAGTACAACAGTTACAACCATACTCTAATTCCAACATCAGAACAATTGCTGTGGTTCAACTCATAAATATAGTTTCTTAATTTACTAACCTCTGACATTTTGATTAGCAGACAATTTTTAACAGTGCATAGTACTGTCGTTGACTGGATAAAATATGGCTGAAGTGCTTCCTTCTTGATTGGTGTATTTTAGAAATGCCAGTTGTGCTTTCCTTAGATTCCAAAACGTTTATTGCTGAGAAATTCTGGTTTTTCCCACACTCTAGGGTTCCTATGGTATATGATCATGAACTACATGCTTTTATTTATTGTATTGTTTGTGAGAATTTGTGAAGAAAATGTGTATTAACATTTGCTTTAGTTTAGAACTACAATGAGAGGCCTTTATATAGGCATTATACAACTACCATATTAAATACACAACTACCATCTTAAATGCTTGGTTGAATATAATCTAACACCATATTAAATGCTTGGTTGAATATAATCTAACAATAAATATTAATTAGCTTCCCAACTAATTCCAACACTCCCCCTCAAGCTGAAGCATACATGTTATATGCACTAAGCTTGTTACATATGAAATCAGCACAAGAACCACAGAGAGACTAGGGTGTTTAAAACACTACTGGAGAATTCACAGCAGGAACATAAATGGTGATTTGGATGTTTAACGTTGTTGGAGAATGCACAACGAGAACAGATGCAGAGGTTTGGATGGTTTAACATCGCTGGAAAATGCACAGCGGGAAAAGTTTAAACTATTCCAGAACAGTTCAAAGCATCTAAAGAAAACTTGCCAAACCACCCCATAACAAAATCCCGAAAAAAGATCAGATGTGGAACTTGGTGCTGCGGAAAAATTGTGTTTAATATGATACATTTATATATTTAAGTTTAATCAAATCCCTTAACTGTAGGGATTGGGTTAATTAAATCAATTCCTCAATTTTAGGGATTGATTATAAGAAGATTAGGTTTCCTGATTTAAATTCCTAGATTTTCTCAAAAGTAGCTATATATATGGCTTTGGTTTGTATCAAGGAAGTTTTCTAATACAAAAATTACTCAGATTTTTAACATGGTATCAGAGCCATAGACTCTTGAGAATAAATATTCCTGTCAACCTTAATTGT
>SKCR01048692.1:0-38341 GCA_019454045.1 Zanthoxylum bungeanum
GAGTAAGGAGTCTTTAGATGATATATCTTCAAATCTTGAGACGCATCCCAGTGGATATGTTCACATAGCCATTGGCAAATACATACACAATTCAAAAAGAAAGACAACAATTAAGTCTTGAGGATCTGACTCAAAAAGACATTGTTTGCCAGTTTATAAGAAAATTGGATGGGAAGCTTGTCCCTGACGCATAGACGTCAATCAAGCCGCTTCTTTTCTTGTACATATTATATCTCTTTGTCTTTTCCAAATAATTGTAAATTGTTTTGTTGTTTTCTTTTATTTTCTCAGACAGGATCCAGACCTTTTTTACTATCACGATTTATTTTACTGTTAACTAATAATTGTCATTTGGTAGGTACTAGTGCTATTTTTACTCACCCTTTTCAGGTACTATAAATTTAGCCCGTCATTGCACTTTTGAAGGCATCCAGAGTTGAGAAAGAAATACATAAAAAAAATGGAAGCCACTTCAAGAAGACGAGTTGAAAACATCTGTGTGTTTTTTGCGGTAGTAGTGTTGGTGTTAAGCCACAATACGTAGAAGCAGCACAATAATTAGTCGAGTCTTAGCTGCAAAAGAATATGCACTTAGTATATGGCGGAGGCAATCTTGGACTTATGGGGATCGTTTCAAAAGCCGTACAAGAAGGAGGTAGTCACGTTTTGGGAATCATCCCAAAACCCTTGGCAGAGGCAAATCTTATTGAACCATCAAACGAAGAGGAACTAATCGTGCCAGGTATGTCTGAACGATTAGTAGAAATGATTAACCGTGCTGATGCTTTTATCACTTTGCCAGGTGGCTTGGGCACATTAGAGGAAATTTTTATAGTACTATCTTGGGCGAACCTGAACATACACCAGAAACCAATTGGGCTGTTTAACGTTGATGGATTTTATGATTTTCTTTGTGTGTTTCTTGATGATGCCCGGAGAAATGGGTTCATGTCAAAACCTTTAAAAGAACTTCTATTTACTGCCAGAACTGCTCCAGATCTAATAGACCAACTCTTAGCCTATGAACCACAAGTTGACCCTATCCTTTCAAAGATAAATTAGTCCGAGGAAGATCGTGGTAAGAGGCGTCGTGTTAATCTGGATCTTAACCTTTAACTTTTCATATAGAATTTCAGCTAACCAGATATATCTTCTAAACTATTCTTCTACTGTTTAAGACATTGGGGACAATGTTTCATTTAGGTTTGGGGAGGGAATTAGTTGATCAGTACCTTATTTTTAGTTTGTATGTTATTTTTATTTTTAGTCCAAAATTTTTCGAAAAATACAAAAAAATTGAAAATTTTTCAAAAATTACAAAAAAATTTTGCGTTTTTGTTTTTATTTTGACTAAAAATGTGAAATTGGTAAGAGATAGCTGAGTAAGGAGTTTCCACTCCAGAGACGTATCTCAAGCCTATTTTCGAAATAAGTTAATTTTTGTTTATTTCCTTTTAAATTATTTAATTTGAAAATTCTCCATAAAACGGACTAAAATGGATTTTCATATGATCAGTTGACAGGTATTATCAACATGCATAGTAACATACGAACATGAGTTAAAATTGAAAATTTTGTAATATTTAGTGCTCTAGTTTAATTGGAGGAAACATCTCAAAAAGCAATGGAGTAAAAAAAAAATCTGAGATCCGAGTTATTAAGTCTGTAAGGGTGTTTTAACACCTAGTGCCCTAAAACAACCTGGTTTGGGAGTCACTGGCCCAAAGCTCACTACATGGATCAAAGATGCTGCAAAAATATCTGAAGTCTGAGTAATTAAGTCCTTAGGGGGTCTTAACACCTGGTGCCCTAAAGCCAACTGGTTTGGGAGCTACCGATCCAACACTCGTTACATAGATGGGAGATATTGTATATAAATAAAAAAATAGAGAAAAAATCAAAAAAAAAATCCGAAAAATTATTCCATTGCTGCAAAAAGGTGTGAAATCTGATAAAACTTTAGGACAAAAATATTACTCTCTTATCAACTGCACTTATGACTGTTGTGGGCAAAAATGAGTTGTTTAATATTATGTTGGCTGTGTATATGAAGAATGGTAAATATAATCGAAGAATTTACTTATTCAGTAATTTAAAAAGAAACAAAACAACTAGTAACTTGGAGTAGAAGTTTCACATAATTAGTCACTAACTTCTTTATTCTATTTTCGCTTGTTTTTTTGCTTTTTTGTGCATTACTTTCACTACCTTTTTACTTTTACAAAATTTTTGTGGGTATCATTGTTGTAAGCCCTCACGAGACTATAACTCGTCCACTAGGGACACCTAGGGGTTTAAAGGCTTGTTGCATATGCTAAATGCAACCGTGATCCCTACGAAAGTGGCTTAGTTTAATTTTAATTATTTCTTGTATTTAATTTTGTGTCTTTTTCTCGAGGAGTACCAAAATGTTAGGTTTTGGGGTGTGATGAGCGGAAAATATATCAATATTTACCGCCCTTTTACTTAATATTTTGTTTAGTTCTCGGTTTGATGAATGTTTTGATATGTTTTAGTTTATTTTGCAGATAAAAAATATTGGGACTTAATGAAATCATTTAGGACGAAATATGGGTCAAATAAGGACAAAAATTGGACTTGACATATTAATTTTGGAGATTGGAAACTTGAAAGGGCGTTTTAACGAAGTGCAGTTTTGGAAATTCCAATTTTGTGCATCTGTCGTATTTTGAGCATAACTTTTTACTTCGATAATCGGATTGAGCTGATTCAAGTTCCAGATTAAAGAATACTCAAAGTTCTACAGCTTTTAAAGACAAAGTAATTTCGAATTCTGAAGATTTCATACCCGAAATTGATGAACCATACAGAAGTGTGTTGTGTGTAATTATTAAAGTCACTTTCAATCATTTTCAAAGCAAAAAAATAAATTAATAAATAAATAATAAAAATTATCAAATCATCACCAAATATGATAAGAGATTAGTGGAGCAATTAATAATGGATTTGGTGGAGCAATTAGTGGAGCACTTAGTGGAGCAATTAATAATTGATTTGGTGGATGATTTGATGGAGGCAAAATTTTGCCTATAAATACCAGTCATTTCATTTGTAAAATTCATACTTTCTTCTAAGGAATTCCTTAAGAATACTAAGAAGATTGTATCTTATTTGTTTATTTATAGCGTTTAGTAATTAATTTCCGCTTTCGCACTTCTTTTCTTTACTTTTCAGTTTTTACTTTCCGCAATTTACTTTTACGCACATTACTTTTCTTTCTTTAATTTTCAGTTTTTACTTTTCAGCAATTTACTTTCAACAATTTACTTTCAACACTTTACTTTTCAGCAATTTACTTTCAGCTTTTACTTTTCAGCAATTTACTTTCAGCATTTACTTTTCAGTAATTTACTTTCAGCATTTACTTTCCACCATTTAATTTTCAGTATTTAATTTCAGCATTTACTTTCAGCATTTACTTTCAGCATTTAATTTTCAGTATTTAATTTTCAGTATTTTTCTTTATGTCTTTTATTTTATTTAAGTTTTTTTTTACTACCCGTAAATATGTGTCGTAATAATAAAGCCAGTTATCTGGGGTTGTGATGAAATCCAATATCACCGATTTATAAGGGGTTAGATTATAGCTTGGGTAATATAAAGATTTATTTATTGAGTCTTAATCTTAATGCTTTTTCACATTAACTGTCCATTAATAAAATTGAACTGGGAAACTTAAAATGAACTAGACATAGGGATTTTAAGTTTAAGACCTTAGACTCAATAGTCCACGATCTTCTTGAGGATAGATAACCCTTAATATAGATTTCCTTACAGGATAGACATATACCTGTCGGGCGGGGGTAGCCATAATTGGAACTTAACTTAATGAATCCAGATAATTTGGTTGACATAGACATATGGTTCAATTGGATTAAACTGGGTATTTGTGTCTGACCATCGACAGAGGCTTACACATAATTTAGTGTTCCGGTTAATAAATCAATATATTACCCAACTTTAAGATAACCACTTCATCTTTAAAATGATATTGGAAGAAATCACAACCCTAGATAGTTTTTAATATTGAATTTTCTTAAAACCTATTTTCGAACAATTTTATTTACTTGTTTTTAAATTTAGAATCGTCACCATTTCAAATCAATCAAACAACCTGTTAGATACTAGTAATCATTTGACCTCATAAAATTAATAGATTAGATATTAAGTCCTCGTGGGATCGATATTTTTATACTACTTGAACGATATGTGCGCTTGCGTTATACGTGTGTGTTTACGCCAGTCAGAAAGAAACAGGGTTTTCTCATTCCTGATGATTTGGGAATGCTGGGCATACGTTTGGATGATACCAAACTATAACCCAAATTGGATAAGTGCCTAAATTATAGGTTATCATAGGGAAACCAAATTATAGTACTTATACATCTCACATGAGAACAATGTAATTGTTGCTCGCCATGTGTTTTTCCTAAGAGGAATACCGATATGCAGTGGTAAGTGGGAGGATAATAAGACTCGATAAAAATCAGAGTAATATTGTTCAAGGCACCTAGTCCTTAATAGAACACAAACAGTTCATCAAGGATGAAACTGTACCACAATCTTCGAATACACAAGAACCGTGTTAGTCAGAGAGAGTCAGAAAACAACCTGGGAGGTATGGGTTTCTGATCTCACCTCATAAAGATGTTAATCTTATTGAGGAAGACGAACTGACTACATATGAGGAAGTGATACAAGGTATCGACTCCCCATTATGGCAAAGTACCACGAAGTCCGAAATGGATTCCATGTATACCAACTATGTTTAGAGACTAGTTGATGTACCAGAAGGCATTGTGCCTATTGGTACTATATAAGTCTTCAAGGAAGACATACATAGATGGCAACATACCAACGTATTAAGCTAGGCTTGTAGCGAAAAGATATCGTTATCAATATTGTGTCGATTACAACGAAACCTTTTACCTGTTGCCATGGATAAATTCATTTGGATAATGCTTGCTGATGCTGCATGTTTCATTCATGAAATATGGCAGCTGAACGTCAAAATCACTTTCCTTAAACAGAAACCTCTTTGGAGGATGTTTATAACATCCTGACGGTTTTGTCGTACCAAAACTAGCAAACAAGATTTGCAGGTTATTCGATCCATGTATGGATTGAAGTAAGCATTGGGTTCTTGGAACTATCGTTTTGATGTAATCATAATGGTGTATGATTTGATTCAAAACGAATATGATTCTTGTGTATATAAGGAGGTTAGTGGGAGCGCACTGACAATGATGTCCTAAATAATGATGATATGTCATTTCTTGGAAATGATATTCCCATATTACAATCGGAGAAAGCTTGGCTTTCATGAAAATTCTCCGTAGAATTCTTGGGAGAAACAACCTTCTTCTAGGAATAAAGATCTATTGGGATAGATTTAAAGTTGTTAACACTCTCTGAGAACTCGTACATTGAAAAATATATGTGACCTAGTGTCTCATACGCTTTGAGCATATGGAGTCACAAGCAGGTCAATCCAAGTGATAGTCACTGGATTGATACTAAGAACATCCGTTAGTATCTTAGAGAACTAAGGATGATGTCTTAAACTATGGAGAAGGAGAACTTGAAGTGACTGGGATCACTGCTGTAAGTTTCCTAACCGATAAAAACAATGGTACAATACAGTTTGAATAACGGAACAGTGAGCTGGAAATCTTCCAAGCAAGATATTGTTACCGAATAAACAACAAATGCGGGTTATTGCTGCGGCTGAGGCAGAAATAGAAGTCATTTGGGTCGATGATAAATCTAATTAGATTAGATATAGTTCTGATAGCAGCTGAGCTAGGCGTCAGCACAGGCTAAAGAAATAATGGTCTCATCAACGATCCAGATATATACTTCGACTATTCATCTGATTCGTTCGGATCATACATCGTGGCGATGTGATGATCGAATAAATCGCATCAGATGATAATCATGCAAATCCGCTGACGAAAGCCTTACCTCAGCAGTTTGAGCGAACCGTACATAGTTCGGGTGTATGACACTCGAGTGACTGGCTATAGGCTAAGTAGGAGATTTTTGGACAATTATGACCCATAGCGTCACTATTTGTACAGATCATGGTGTTGTTGTACAAATTAACTATGTGACAAGGAGATTGCACTCTTATCATTTGTGATTAGATCACCTAGATGTATAAATGATAGGAGGTCCTTATGATTAGTTCCTGGATTGAGATGATATGAGACAGTATCAGTCCTCGAAGGATTAATCATTAAATATCCTTAGTCAGAGTATTATCGAGATTGGACATCGATAATGCGTAAAAGACTAGTATTACACTTGTGCGCATTGTGAGGGCACAATAGCATAGTTCTCATATATTTGGGTATTGGATACTCATGCAAGTGTAATAGGAGGTTGTGTTTTACCGATGGTACGGAAAACAGCTTCGCTCTAGATAGACCCCTCGGAATTCCATTGGTAGTATGATTATGTGTCTATGGAAGTCTGAAATCAGGGTAGGTGTATTTGGTCTTAACCTGAGACTTGCACCGCTAATACTTGTGACAATCAATATGCTTTGGTTTTGGTCGTCCAGGGCTTTAACCGGTTCTGTGTACGCATCTGCTGGGTATAGTGAGAATTGTAGTGTATTGGGTGTGATGTCAAGACGGAAGTATCACTACATTCATAGTGGAGATGATGTCACGTAGGATACAGAACTATTACTCTTAAGTACTGTAGTCATCAGGATGATATGACTAGGTCATGTTCATCCGATTATAGAGACTAGTTACCAGACATCCGACATGTGCTTCGTACGGGGCAGACATAATTCCAGCCCCAGGCCTAGCACGTGACATCCGATACTGGATCGCAATACGCAATACTACGTATACTACGCCTGACATAAATTATATATTCCAGTAAGAATATTTCTGGAGAATTGGGTAGGCACGGTGCTTTGCTAGAAGCCAACCATGTCTTGTAAATCGGTAAGCACGTGGTACAAGGTACGCACGTATTCGGATAATCCGATGACCGTATGTACTGCCAACATATCCAGGGATCTCTTGGGTCACTTCCCAAAGATTCACCGATGACAGTTGACTCGAATTAGAATTAATCTGGGATTAATTAAGAGAGAGAATTAATCTGGGATTAATTAAGATGGAGAAAATTAATCTGGGATTAATTGAGGTATTATTTAATATGGGATTAAATGTGTTCGGAAGAGAGAGAACGCGATTAATTTGGAATTAATCGGTAGAATAAATTTAATAGTTAAATTTGATTTTTCTATTAAATTTATTCGTATGGGCTAAAATTAATATATCATATATATTAATATGAATTGGATTTCATTACGAAATTAAAGTTGGACTTTAATACGAGCGAACAAATTACTTTAGAATTAATTCGTAAATGGCATTCGTAATATATTTACGAGGCGTCGTCATTTAATTAAATTAGATTTAATTATTTAGCGACAGAAATTCGTTTAATCGGATTAAACGAATCCGAGCCGCGGCAAACATTCATAGAATCCATTTGAATTTTGAATTCAAATGTGGGGCCCACTTCACATGTGGTAGTTGGGAGGGTAGTTGGCATTTATGCCAAGCCACCAACCATCCAACCACCTTGTAATGGTTTTGGTAAAACCATTTACCCAACCACCTAGTTTAGGTGAAAATGGTAAAAGGGATTTTACCAAAAGCCTTCTCTCTCACTTCACTTCCAACACAACCCTTGAAACAAAATGAAACCCTAATATCCTCTCCTCCATGGGCGTGAACTTGGTTCCTTCCTCTCTTTGATTTTGTTGCAAAATCAACAAAGCTAGCACTTCATGGAATCAACTAAGGTGATAGGGAAACCAACTCAAAGCTTGGAATCACAACAAAGGTTGGATCTTGGAGATCTTCATTCAAACAACACAAAGCTTGGAATCAACAAAGGAAGGATCTTGGAAACCAACTCAAAGCTTGGAATCAACATAGGAAGGATTTTGGAGATCTTCTTCTCAAAATTTTAAAAGCTCAAATTCATTCAATCTAAGTAATCCGCAACTTATAAATGAATTTATAAACACCTTTTCTTGCTTATTAGATCATTGGCATGTTCTAGGAACACCAACTACGTATAGATATAATAGAGAAACTCTGTTGCAGTAAAAAAAATAAGGCTCTGGTAAGTTGAATCATAACACACTTATGAATAAAATTTATAATTTCGTATTACTCTCTTCATATCCCTTATTTTCATTTACTTCCTACTTACACTCTTGAATTTATACTTTAAGGTTATTAAGATTTGAATCATTATCGGATGTGATATGTTTACGGTAAAATATTAGATCTTTCAAATATTCTTAAGGTATTTAGTATTCTTAAATATTCTTAAGATATTCCTTTGACTTATACGAAAATTCAATGATTATATACTTGGTATACATAGAATTTATACCATATTTGTAGATATCATTGATCAACCTTTTATGAAGATTTTTTGAAATCATATAAACTTATAAAATAAATTATATGTTCTCAAAAAAAAAGATGATGAGGTATGCCTAGTTGATAGTGTTGTTATATATTTTTTCGAGATAAAAAATATTTTTTGAATTTTATATTAATTGAAGTCTCTGGAAGATTAATAATTGAAGATATTTCAAAGATATATGCCAAAATGGTTATCATATCAAGACACAAGTATATAGTTATTAAGTATGGAAATTACAAATAATTTAGAACCTGAAATTCTTAATTGTAACTCTTAGAACGATAAGTTCTACATCTATCATTTTCATATATGAACCTGAAGTTCAGAAAATTAATCGTATAAACTAGAAATAGGAGTTCTATAATAATTTTAAAATCTAAACCTGAAGTTTGGAGTTATAAATTCTACAAGAGAATTTGAAGTTTTAGGGATAAAATAGAACTTGAAGTTCTAAGTTACAACTTTAAACATTTAGAACCTAAAGTTCTAAGCCTAAAATATTATATATATGAACCTGAAGTTTTATACATGAATATTAAAATTTTTGTTACACACGTCTTATTATACCATTTTATTTCATAGGGTATGGATATAGAAATGCGAATCCAAGCTATAGACTTGGAATGTACCATTAAGGAAAATAAATTTCATTGAATGATGAATATGTTCCTCTGCCATATTTTACAAGAGAGTTTGAAACTCTGACTATTATAATGAGACATAGATAGTCTATTGTATTGAGTGTTACTCAACTTTATCTAACATTACCTCATAAGTGAAATTGTGAGTTGAAAATTTTTTAATTGGAAATAAGATATTTATTATTCCCTGAAGTGAAACTAAACACATATCATAATGGATATATAAAGGTAAAAGAGTGGCATGATTATTGTTTACACAATAATCATGAATCATCATGATGATAAAGTCATAAAAATGGATATAACCGTAATAAGTGGCATATCTATGAAAATAATAGTACAGTTAGAGAATCATTAAAAATATGGTAATATTTATCATTAACATGATATGGAAGAATATTAATTTCGTACTTGTAGTACGTAATAAATTTTATATTAAAGATAATAAACATTAGAGTGGTTAAAAATTCAACAGATCTTCTTCACTTTAATGTGTTGAATCTTTTTGAAACTAAAGAGAGGAAATTAGATGCCAGTTAATAATTAATGTTTTTATATTGTGTACTTTGTTTATATTTTAATTTTAAATATTATCATTGCTTGGAGCAAAACTATATACCATGTATGGTCATACTGACCTAATTGAAGGTTTTGAAAAATGTCATAATCTTGTTAGTAATTGAAACTTCTAACATATTATATTTTTATATATTATCATTTAAATGAGACAATTTTTCTCTCTTTAAAAGAAAGAAAGGTCCTGAAATAAGCCATACACATTCTCAGAAAGTTTTTACTATGTCTCATTTAAATTCTCACACCAATCAATATGAAAATAAAGTGCGAATGATAGTTAATTGCAGTAAATTATAAATCAATTACGTGATGCATTTATAGAGTCATCAAAAGTAACCAAGTCACATATACTAGTTGTCAATACACTAACCTTGTGATTGTTTTCGTTGAACAATCTAGTGTAAAAACAACTACTGAATCATCTGTTGCACATCAGAAGCGTGACAGACCATTTGGTTCAAAAGATATCGTTCCCTAGAAGAGGAAAATAAAAGACTATGATCTTGTTATAAATAATATTTGAGCTATGAATATACCAATATTCTCATAATCAATAGTTCTAGAAGAAATAGCGATCCCTTAAGATACCCAAGTCCCTGAAGAGAAATAAGTTCCTAAAGAGACAAAAGCATCTAAAGAGAAAAAGTTTACAAATTATATTTATACAAGAGAGATGTGAGGTCGTAATGAATTAGTCATTGATAATGTATTTGCATTCACAGTAGCTATTGAAATTACAAATGATTTTGAACCTCAACTGTCGATGAATGTAGACAAAGACATTATTGACTTCAATGAAAAGAAGCAATTCGAGCAGAACTGATTTCTTTAGCCAAATGTTAAGTATTTGGACCTGTAGTCCAGACACCTGAAGATGTCAAATTTGTTGGATACATATATGTATTCATAAAGAAACGTAATAAACATAATGAGATAATTACATATAAAGCGCGTGAGGTTCCATGTAGAGACCTAATATTGATTATAAATGTATTCTCATGTAACTAATACTATTACATTTCAACTTTTAATAAGTTTGACAGCTTCTAAAAGAATTGATATATGTCTTATGGATATTTAGGTCATTTGACATTGATATTTACATTAGAAGCCCCGAAGGATTGAAAATACATGAAGCATATAAATCAAATGCTCGAAACCGTGTTCAATCAAGTTACAACGATCTTTATACAGATTAAAACAATCTGAATGCATGTGGTACAATCGTTTAAGTGAATATTTGATAAATGAAGAATACATAAATGATCATATTTGCCATGCGTATTTATGGAAAGTCTGAATCTGGATTTGCTATTATAGTAGTATATGTTGATGACATGAACTTAATTGGAACTCCTTGAGGGCTTCTAAAAACTACCGAATATTTGAAAAGATAATTTGAGATGAAAGACTTGGGAAAAATAAAAATATTGTCTCGTCTTGTAGATCGAGTATAAAACTAATAGAGTGTTTATCCATCAGTTTACTTATATTAAGAAGATTCTAAAATGTTTCAACATGAATAATGCTCATCCATTAAGTACCCCATGGTAGTCTGATTTATTGATCCTAAAAAAGATACATTCCGTTCTAAAGAAGATAATGAAGAGATACTTGATCCAGAAGTATCATATATTAATGCAATTTGTGCCTTATTATATTTAGCTCAATACACCATAACAGATATTGCATTCTCAGTAAATTTATTAGGAAGATTCAACTCCACAAACTCGACGATAATAGAATGATGTCAAACATATTTTTCGTTATTTTTATGGGAGAAAAGACTTGAGATTATTCTATTCAAATGAGCTAACACAAAATCCATGTCTTATTGGTTATATTGATGCAAGATATCTCTATGATCCTCATAAAGCACTTTCTGAGACAATGAAGCAGAGAACATTTATGGTTAGGGTCATTTATTTCTCAGACAATGAAGCAGAGAACATTTATGGTTAGGGTCATTTATCCATCACATTCAGAGCACATGCAACTTAAACTCTGCTATAAATATTCCAACAGAGATATATGAAAATAATGTTGCTTGTATTGCACAAATTAGAGGAGGGTCTATCAAGGGAGATGGAACCAAATACATCTCACTTAAATTCTTCTACATTCATGAGCTCCATCAGAGCAAGCAAATAGATGTCAAGCAAATATGTTCCACTGATAATTTTGCAGATTTGTTTATCAAAGTTTTATCGACATAATCTTTTGAGAAGTTTATATATAGCATTGATATGCATTGATTTAGTAAATTATCCCGATGATATATTTTAAAGGGGATCATTTCATCAGGGGGAGCGTATTCAATAAGGTGAAGAACTATTATTGGATAAAAGAGCATTGTACTCTTTTTCCTTCGACCAAGTTTTATCCCATTGAGTTTTACTGACAAGGTTTTAATAGGCACTGTTATAATATTCAAAGGTCAAATACATTGTGTGAAATTAAAGTTATAGGGCCCAATGGGAAGTGTCTTAAATTTGGGTGATCCTTTTATTTTATATTTTATCTTAACTCTTTATATTTGTAACATAGCTCATATTGCTTAAAATAATAATCACACCATAATCTCTCCGTATAAATAGAAAGTAACTCTTGTAAACATATTCATTTAGAAATAATAATAAAACCTACAGCTTTACAATGTTATTCTATTATCTTCTATTTCTCTATTCTTTTATAACAAAATCCAAAGAAATTATCAGCCTAGATCTTCAAGACTCATTACAACTCAATTGAACATATTTTGATACATAAATTGACAACGAAAACTAGACCCAACAGAGAGTTTTACTTCGATTCAAGTTCTACATACTTAAATAATTTGACAGTGTTCTAAAATTACCTGCTCCATTTTAACTTGGGAAACATTTGTCGATTTCGATCGTAAGCTTTACCATAGGCTTTGAATCTATATTAAAGAGACTATAATACACTTGACTCGGGATTAACATATTGCCATTTCTTTTTTGTTTCAATCATTTGTAATTTTCAATTCCTTCTCATTGTAATTGTTTACTGTTTGTTATTGCTAATTTAATTTCACTGTCCAATCAACAAATTTCTCTCTTCCAAGCTCAAACTGTATTTGGAATGTTTGATTTTCTATTTTTGGGATTCTTCTTAAATTTTTTATCTTTTTATTTGGACTTTGGATTTTAACTTCATTATCTTTTCTTTTTTTATTATGTTTATGATATTTTTATCCTATAATAATTCGAATTACCTGTTTTTGGTAATTTCGTCATATTTAGGATTTTAATATAAAAGGATATCAAAATCCTAATTTATCCTCTCATTCAATAAAATTATATTTTTAAAAAATATTATTCTTCTTTACATTTTCCGCATAGACATACTCACCAACAAATATAAATAATTTAATCATCGATTTATGCAATAATTAATCAATATAAAACTTAAAAGAATAAGGATAAGATAATGTTAACCCAATAATTTTTATATGATTTAGTAACATCCGCCTATTCCATGTCTCAAAGTCGACTGAGCTTGAAGATTTCCACTAAAATTAGATTCTTTTTTTTTTTTTTTTTTTTTTTTTTTTTTTTTTTTTTCTGTAAGGCATCAATCTTTAAATCAATTGACTTCGAATATGTTAATAAAAATTTACACAAGTTGATTTCCAAGGTGGAACAAAACATCATAGGTATTGATGACTCGGAAAAAGTTAAAGATGAGTGTATTTGGAATGTTTGATTTTCTATTTTTGGGATTCTTCTTAAATTTTTTATCTTTTTATTTAGACTTTGGATTTTAACTTCATTTTCTTTTCTTTTTTGATTATGTTTATGATATTTTTATCCTATAATAATTCGAATGAGTGTATCACCTACACACTCAATGTCAAGCGTATCACATATTTATTCAACACGAAATCGTGTTTAAGAATGAATCTCACAAAAACGTCTCTCTCAAAGAGCAATAACACATGTTTTTAGTTGTGGAAACATAAGTCTAATAGTGAGTGTTGAAATGGGATCAATTATATTAAGACTTACAAAGTTAAAATATAAAATTTGTAAACTAAATAATGTGACACCAAAAAAGCAGGAATGTTAATGTATACTATAATGTCAAGGATATATTGGGTGATTAAAAAAGTCAAGAACTCAAAGTTTTTTTTTTTGAAATCGTTAGAAACTTCACCGCCAAATCACCACTTCCGGGCTTAAATGGAGCAGGTAAAACCTCTGGTTGTTCCAAATTCTTACAAGAAACGCAATCCATGGATTCGAACCCAGGACCTCAAGGTGAGATCTTGAACCACACACCACCAACTCACGCCTCTTGAGGACTCAAGAACTCAAAGTTCGTATCCAATATATAAGACTCTTTTTATAAGTATGGTCTGAGAAAAATAATGATGTATGAAATTTTATCCATATTTTTCACATAAATATTATTTCCCTATTTGAAACCCATGACTGAACAAATAATAAATTAACACTTCATTATCACACTAAAGACTTTTGATCATTCTCTATATTTTGAAAAATTAAATCTGCTAGCTGTAGCTAACCTTACTTTTCAATTCCATGCAGTTTTTTTGTTTTGTTTTGTTTTGTTTTGTTCTTTTTTTTTTTTTTGCTTTGCATGGCTTCCCTTCCCCAATCCATCAGAATCCATCTGATCACTTTCTTAATACCATAAACAAGGATTTCGAGAAGGTAAGAATTTGTCTCTCCCCTATTTTGCTAACTTGATTTGTGAATCAAGTAATAACTTTGACCTAATCAAATCCAAAAGATTATTTGAGAGTTGAAGATTACCTTATATTTATATTCATAGGCCAAGATAACTTCTCAACTGGTGTGAAATATTTTCCTTAATACTTTTATTCATGTGTAGACCAGTCTTTTGTCTGGTTCATGTACTTATCATGTGTAGGTAGTGTGGCCTACTTGTTTATAAGTGTGGTTGTGATACCATATCAAAATTCGTGAGCCTAACTCACACTATCTATCTATGTGGCACCAATCAGGTAAAAGATCGACATACACATGAGGGGAGGGGAGTGTTGGAGAAAATCTGAAAGAAAAATGAATCAACTTAAAATATTCAACATTACCCCTAGGGAATTAAAAAAAAAAGAAAATGTGAATACATAAATAAAGATCTAATTGATATAGGCTTTTGTTTAGATGATGGAGTTATACAGGCGGAGGTAGCAATTGATATTCATAAAAAATCATATGGAACCTATGAACAAGTTCGAAGCCCTAGAGAAAAGTGAAGCTATGCATGCTGGGTTTCTAACTCAATGCAACGTTCTCACAAGAAGATCAAAAAATAAGTTACAAAAACCTAAGGAAAACATGAGAATTACAAATGAAATGACTTGGTATTTATAAGCAAAGAAAATGCTTCCACCAATTTCTCCACCAAACACTCCACCAAACATGCCACGAAACACTTCACCAAACATGCTTGCTTGTTTGGTGGAAGTTTGATAATTTTTATTTTTGATAATGACTTTAATAATTAAACATAAAATAATTTCAGATTGTTCATCAATTTGGGTCTTGAAAACTTCAGAATTCGAAATTCCAACGAACGTTAAATTTGTAGATCTTTGAATTTCTTTAATCTGGAACCTGAATCACCTCAATCCGATATCGGAGTAAAAAATTATGGCCAAAATACGAAAATTACGCAAAGCTTAAATTTCCGAAAATGTATTTCGTTAGAATGCCATTTCAAGATTCCAACCTCCAAAATCCATGTGTCAAGTCAGTTTTTGCCATTCTTTGTTCCATATTTTGTCCTAAATGATTTCATTGAGTCCCAGTTTTATTTTATCTGTAAAATAAACTAAAACACATTAAAACATTCATAAAACCTGAGAAACTATACAAAATATTAAGTAAAAGGAGCGAGAAATAGTGATATATTTTACGCTCATCAGGTACCAACAATATTCAAACTTTCAACAAGAAATAAATGTGCTTAGGATAATAAACTCCGTTAAAAATATTTGTAACATCATTAAAAACTTTTAAAATATCTAAAAAAATTTCACAAACATCTCATTGACTAGGAAAAAGTGTGATTGATATGTTGAACATGTTGAGAAAAAAACTACATGATGTATCTTTGTATTGGAAGGCTTGACATAAAAGAAAATAAGTTGAATT
Source organism: Zanthoxylum bungeanum (assembly GCA_019454045.1). Taxonomy (NCBI): domain Eukaryota; kingdom Viridiplantae; phylum Streptophyta; class Magnoliopsida; order Sapindales; family Rutaceae; genus Zanthoxylum; species Zanthoxylum bungeanum. The sequence continues at coordinate 15,878 of SKCR01048692.1, forward strand.
CCAACGTGTTGGAACATCTCGTGAAAATTTTATCGCTTTAATACTATTTAATTTACAAAACTTGGCTCATTTTCTCCTAACTTGAGAATATGACCCAATACAATTAAGTGAAATCTTAATATAATCAATGAAATGTGCTAAACTAGTCAGACCATCTTGAACATATAAATTAAGGATATGACATGTTCAACGAATATGAAAAAATTGACCCCTCAAATTTTATTCGCATATTTCTGTTAAATCTTTAATTGATGCAGTATTTACAGATGCATTAACAAAACCAATTGTTAAAATTTTACCTAAGAAACTAAATTCATCAAAAATTACTTTCATCATTTTATTAATATTTTGTGCAGTATGTTATTCATCAAAAACTCTAAATGCAATAAGTCATTTTTGCATGTTCCATGATGTATCAATCCAATGACAAGTCACACTCATCTATGAACTCCAAATATTAGAACAAATAGAAAGACGATATTTAATATCTTTAAATATTTCATTTAAAATAATTTTACCGTCTTTGTATAATTTAAAAATTTGACGTTTTGTTGTATTTCTATTCATTCTACAAGCAGCAGGATTTAAAGTATTCTGAATGTAATTAGTAAAAGCAATTTTTCACCAAAACTTAAAGAAAGACGTGACATACAAATTAGTTTAGCAAATTCTTCTCTATTTTTAGCATCTGAATATTTAAATAAATCTAAAGCCCTCGTACCTCTACTAGATGATGCGTACCTGACCATTTGAGTTTGCTTGTATCAGGTCCAATTTCAGCGGCATGATGTCTTTCCAAGTGCTTGATCATATTGCCATATCCACCAGTATATTTGTAAGAAACCCACAATAATTGCATATTACTCTTGCACATTCATTTTCAGTCTAGACTAAATGAAAATAAATTTTGAAAATATCGGAGTAACGAGACTTAACTTCTCTTGGGTTGACACATTTGACATGGTGTTCTCATATAAGCTTGCCATTTTTTGTTTAAAATTTTTTAAAGAATGAGAGAATTGAGAATGAGAGAATTATAGAAATTGAGAGAATTGAGAATTTGTGTGTTGAAAAAAAATGAAAAATGACCCTCATTTATACATTTTTTGAATATTTTGTGATACCTAAAATGTCTTTAAAACTAGTCGTTTTATTAATGTTGTTAAGGGTAAATTAGTAAATTACATATTTTATTTAATTTTTTTTGGCTCCCTGCCCAGCCCAACGGCTACTAACCGTTGGGAGCACGATTCCAACCGGAACCGTTTGGTTCCGATTGGAACCGTAGAACCGTCCGGTTCTAACGGTTCTACTTCGGTTCGGTCAGGGGTGAACTCTAACCGAATCGAAAAATTTTGGTTTCGATTCGGAACCGGAACCGTGACCGGATCTAGACAGATAGTTTCGAATTTAGGCCAAACTTTGGGTTAAAAATTAACTTCCCATCATATATACTCTCAAACGTTGATAAGTAAAAAATCAATGAAATAATTAAATTTCCAAATTCATAAAATAATATTATCATGACACCCATCCACAGCGCAAAAATAAAAGAATTGAAAACTACAATAGAATATATATATATATATATGACTATACTAAACTCAACTTTCTCTTCGGCCAAGCAAGAAATACGGCCCAGGCCCTATTCTCAACTAATGAATGAGGAGACGCAGGAGATGCAAGAGAAGAGGTGGGGAGTCAGGAGCTAAGCCACTTGACAGAGTTTACGAGGTGAAGGAGTCAGTTCCGATAGGAGCGTTGGATATTTTATAAATATATCAGTTCGCAATCAAACTACGGCCCAGTAGCAAGATATATATATATATAATATTTTGCAATAATAACATAAATTAAACAAAACTAGTCACCAAAGGTTTTGACTGCCTTGTTTTATATAATACCCTCAGGTAGCTTGCCGATGTCGAATATACAGCTTTTAGGGTTCGCAGTCCCGAATCTCAATTAGAATTAAGGATTATATATTGTTCGGTACATGATATAGAATAAAAATTTTAATTAATTTGATTTTGGAATAATTTTTTATTCTAAAAAAAAATACGCGGGAATTCGGGATAAAAATGATTCTAAATCTCGAATTTTAGTCTAGAAAATCTCTAAATTATTTGATATGATATTCGAGATAATTTTTATCATGATTCAAAAATCAACCAAGATTTAAGATAACTTTTTCATCCCAAATCATAATCTAAATTAATTAAGATAAAATTTCGTCTCATCCCAATTGCCATCCCTTGAGCTTGATTCCTCTCCAAGTAAGACAAATTAAAAAGGAGAGTGGATGGGGATTAACAAAATTTGGGAGCATTTATGACAATTATGTCAAAATACAAGGATATTCGTGCAATTTTCCCTCCTATTGCAGACACTTAGATTACAAAAGGATAGGATTTAGTGGAGAGTATCTGTCAGTTACTTGCATTTACTTGTAAAGACATAAACTCACTCTTATCATCATTCCAGTGCACAAAGATGATTCTTTTGGGGGAGCAACATTAACATTAATCCTGCAAGCTTTCTTCTTCTTCACATTCTTCTTCAAGGTAATTCAATATCTATCCAAAAGTGAACTTGAAATTAACCATAAAAAAATAAAAAATAAAAAAAAACCAACCTTTTTTTTTTTTTGATTATCATACACTACAGGTTCATTTGTTTGTATGAAGTGGGTAATCTTTTATTGTTTTAACTTTTAACTATTATGTTACTGCTTGTAGATAGCACTCTGAAAAATGTTGGTACCAATGGCCACATCCTTCACCATGCAGAGTTATATGACAAGGTGAGTTTCATTTCTTTGTTGTTACTTTGAAGGAAGAGAGTTAGGTTTTAAAACTGCTTTCATGAACTCATATACTTTACTTGGATTTATGTTACTGTGTAATAGTAATTACTAGTAGAAATATTTTGAATATTATTACAAGTGTGATCTTAGTTTATTGTTTTAATTGTGCAGCACAGAAAGATATGCAGAACTCACTGAAAATAATCAAAATGAAATTAAAAAAACATAGAGTTGGGTATTGATGTAGGCAGCATCACCCCTGTTTTTTTAGAGAGATGTTGTTTCCAAAGTTCGAACCCGTGACCAAGCAGATATCAAGTTAATACTTGACCATCGCGCTAGGCATGACCTTCAATAAAAAATGTTTGAAATTTTAATTGAAATATGAAATTTATGCATTTGACAGATAACACTATCGGTTTTAGGCTTTTTGTTCTTGCTTGAGGACTTAAATTGAAAGGTCCTTGTATTCTCAGCTGTAGAAGGCCATTATGGAAAAGAAATTACTACTACGGATACATGTTTGTAGCAATGAGCCTATATATAAAAGTGAACAAGTTACTGCTATGTGATCCCACCTAATTTATCTGTTTTCAATGAATTTCTGGTAATTGCTTTAGTAACGTAGCTTTCAATTGATGACTAGCTCAAGACCTTTCAATCATTCAAATTAGGATAAATTCATAGGCATTTTCTTGAATTTAGCCAACTATCACAGTAGAGTTTCAGAGTGGACAATTAGGGAACTGCAATCATATAAACTCATAGACAATATAATAACCCATTCCCAAAGTGGAACTTCTAAGCTATTTGATTCCTTAAAATAGGATTTTTCTTGAAACCATCCCAATATGATGGTCATCCTGTGGCACTCATGCTTGTCAGAGTTTTAAATTTCGAAGATGCTTGTTCTCTGTGTTGAGTGTTTGTGAAGAGGGAGACAAAGAGGGGACGGTCTATGGCCTATGTTGATTCATTCTCTGGTGTGTTATTTTTCAGGTATCAAGGAATTCTTCTCTCTCCAGTGCGGTCCTCATATTTCTGTGTTAATGCTCAAAAATATTTCCGAAGGACTGGTGGAGGAAAATTAGAATTCAAGCAACGGTGCCGTCATACTCCGTTTCATTCCAAAGGTAAAACAGATTACCCTGGTAGTATGCATGATCAGGCAGATCAAGAGGATGTCTCTAGAGCGACCTTAATATGGAGGGCAATCAAATTACCTATTTATTCTGTGGCTCTGGTTCCTCTCTCTGTAAGTTCCTTTAACACTTTCAAGTGCTCTGTAATTCACTTTCGAAGCTTTGAATTTAATTTGCTCAAGAGCATGAGAGTTCACATTACAAAATATAATCATGTTTTCAAGTAGATATCTGTTGAGCTTTACGTATTCAGGAAGGAAATTACTAGTAAATTTTAATGTCCAAGTTTGGAGATGCGTGTACATTCTGCAGCATGCTTGTGAAACATTCTTTTCTTTTATTTATTTATTTTAATTACTACAGAAATGTAAACCCAATTCATTTTGGAAAGTCCCAATAAAAGCTTTTAGAAACAATAGTATTTAAGCCTTAACACCCTCATATACCTTAAGGTTAAACCTGTTTTGAAACCATGTTGAGTTATCACTTGACCTAAATGCTCAAGCTTGAATACAAGGGCCTAAATAATGGTATTTAAGCCTTAAGAAAATATATATAAGGTAATGGTATCAAAAAAATTCAAAATTAATCTCAGAGTAATTGCTTTATTTGACAAATGTTGGATAGCTAGCCATCTGAGTAGGTTGTTACAATGAAATAGGATCAACCATTGCACCAAGGGAAAGACCAATAAATCTTTGCTTAATTGTCTCTATCTTTTCTATACGTAGTCCACAAAGAAAGGGAAGGCTCTTTTTATGATATTTCCTTTGAATAATCTCCCCGATATGGATTTTCCCATCAATCAAGGCCCAAGGAAAATTTGGATTTTGGGGGGACTTTAGCTTTCCTACCTCTTTTTGGTCAATTAAAATTATCAGAGGATCCATCTTGATTCATTCTCAAAAAATGATTTGCAACTATAAATACCCCAGGCATCAAGCTATCAAGTACTCACTATTTCTTTCATCTCACTCTCATCCTAATTGAATTGATCAAGTAAAAATGTTAAACCTATGTAGTGTAGAACTTCTCTGTCACTTTAACGTTGAAGTCCAACTAAAACATAAATGGATGTATATTTGACAAGGAAACATGATAATTGCATGTAAAAGGTTCTGCTTTTGTGATACCATGTCGCTTATCCTCTTATCTACTCTAGCTTCGTGCTTATATTGATAAAGATCGAAAATACTTTTATCGTCCAAACCTTTTCCCACTAGCAACAGTGTCTTTTTTTTTTTTTTCTTTATAGAAAATGGAAAATCATTTTTGATTCTAGTCTGCAGTGTATAACTGATCCACAGATGCCACAGCTGGAGAGGGTAGGTAACTGACATCCATGAATATTTATGCAGTTAGTTTTTTTTGTAAACTTCTTCTGTTAGGACATTTGAGAGAAATTTCTACCTGATAATATTAAAGGAATGAACCTAGATTGTTATAGAAGAAAATACAGGATGCCAGATTTATTGAACCAAGTAGTTCTATTTTTAAAAGTAAGCAAGGAGTTGTATAAAGAAATTTCTGTTGTGATTTGAGAAATAATTAGATTGTGGTATCCTTTGATAGTGTATAAAGTTTATGAAACGAATGCAATAGGTGATTCTTATCTAACCAATATGTGCATGAACTATTATGTTATCTTTTGCATATTAAGAAGAACAGTTCTCAAGTTGTTACAGATTTACGACTTGTACTGGATGAATCACACTGCTGTCAAATGGGTGATTTTATTTTAGAAAATTTAACTGATATATTCACAAGTTTATTATGTAGATTATCGTATTTTTTTTTAGTTAAACTGTTGCAAATAAATGTAGTAGATTCATAGACTGTGAATTTGTGTTGATTGGGACAAGTGGTTATGGAGATTCATATTGGATAATTTTTATCTCATTTCTTGTTTCCTTTTAATGCTGCTTGAGACATTTCTACTAGAGATAGCCCGCATGGTTTATGCTGCTTTTCTTTGGATGATTGCAATTGGTTTTTCACTCTCTGTAAAATGTTAGCTAGGAAAGCATTTGAAGATAGTTAGTTTACCTATGAAAAGTTCTTTCTTAATGCATCCTTGATGAACATGTCTATTCTGGCTCATTGTTTTTAAGTCATGTTGTGCAGGTTGGTAGTGCGGCTGCATATTTGCAGACAGGCATGTTTTTCACCAGGCGTTATTTTGTTCTCTTGATTTCTTCTGTCCTCGTTATTACTTGGCTCAATTTAAGGTGAGCTTTGTAGCTTTACTTCATATGTAGAATAGTAATGCAGATATCTTGCTAGTGGGGAGGATCTTCAGGCATATAGTCTCCATTTTCAATAATTCGGACTCACCTGTCTTTGGGCCTACCATGGCTCTTGGCAGTTGGTAGAAGAATCAACCATTACTTTTTAGGTTGATTTGCCTAAGGTGTTGCATTGGCTATATATACCCAAACTTGGTGGTGTTTGCATTCCGGGATAGATCTTTCACTTGGTGGTGTTTGGTCTACCCCTTACTTTGCATATAAATATTGGGACTTTGGAAAAATGTTTTTGTTGTCTTTAGGACAACTATTAACTCCTTTTATTTAAGCCATTAAAATTGTTAATGTGTACTGTGGGCAGCAACGATGTTTATGATTTCGATACAGGAGCTGACAAAAACAAAAAAGAATCTGTTGTGAGCTTGGTTGGCAGGTAACAATACCTATTTTTCTTCTATTTTTTCCTTTTTATTTGTATTGAAAAGAGTGACATTGGCTAGTTGTGTTATTTGTTTCACTGGAAAGCCGTACAGGGACCCTTGTTGCTGCCTACCTGCTTCTTGACTTAGGCTTCATTGGGCTGACATGGGCGTCTGTGGAGGCAGGAAACATTCGCGCAATATTGTTACTGACTTGTGCCGTTATTTGTGGTTACATATATCAGGTGCCCAAAATGAATTGGTATTAGGTAGCTTTGAAATTTGTCAATACATATTGATTTATCTATTTACCGTGGTAGTCACTGGTCGTATAAATGGTGGAGCCTTCGCAGAAAGTCTCATATTTCAACTAATGTTTAGGCAAACTCTTTAATGATGTGAAAAGTATAGTTTTTTATGTTTATCATCTTTGAATAACTTTATGTATTCGATTTTGTAATATTTATTTATTTATTTTATTATCAAATGATTTTGGGTGTGCTACAAAATTTCCAAGTATAATCCTTACAGGAAACATGTCTTACTGCTATGCTCGGATCATCGATGGCACAACAGTTGTGTGCTCTATTGACTGACATCTCAAAATATGTGATTGCATAGTTGGATTTCCTATCATTTGACATTTATTAGATTGATAACATGAACTCGTCTCACTATCTTAACTTTTAGAGCTTTATCATTGTTAAAAAATGCTTCCTGAATGGCCATTGCTGTGCAATTGGAGCAGATGACCAAAATCTGACAGCTTTCAAAATTGTATTTGTTGCAGTGCCCACCATTTAGGTTAAGTTATCAGGGACTGGGGGAGCCCTTGTGCTTTGCAGCATTTGGCCCATTTGCTACTACTGCCTTTTACTTATTGCTGGGAAGCACAAGGTTACCTATTAATTGCTAACTATGTCAGTCTTCAATTTCAATTTCCTTGTCCGTATAATATTTCCATAATATTGATTCGTGTGGTGTTGGCAGAGAATATCCCTACATTTCTATAACTGGCACAGTACTTTCGGCTTCACTACTAGTTGGTTTGACAACCACCTTGATTCTCTTTTGTAGTCACTTTCATCAGGTAGTTCTCTTTCTTTTTGGTTTTTTTCTTATTTTTTCTTCCCTACTTGTAATATCCCACATTGCTTGGGATTAAGCTTGGGCAACTAGCATCACGTGTTTTGGGCCAAGGGCTTGAAATTCTTGGTGCCAAGACCCAAGAACAAAGCAAAAAGCCTCGAGGGTTCTGGATTTGGGCTTGAAATCTATCCCTATTGTGTGTCCCAAAGTGGACGAGGATGTTGGGCCCTAAGAGGGTGCATTGCTTGGGATTGAGCTTGAGAATATCCTTATAAGTGATCAACTCCCTAGAACCAGCATGACGCGTTTTAGGCCAAGGACTTGAAATCCTTCGTGCCAAAAACAAGGTCATGAGGGTGCGCAGGGTTTGGGCTTGAAATCCATCCGTGTTCAGCTACTTCTTTCACTAACATCAAATAAAATGATGAAATTTTTATAGCTCAGGTGGAAGAGGATAGGAATGTCGGGAAGATGTCCCCTTTGGTATGTTTACTTAGCCGTCTTAATTTTTAAAATTTAACAATTAAGAGTAGAATATGTTCATTTGATTATTTCTATTCTCAAGCAGGTAAGGTTAGGCACTGAAAGAGGCTCTGTAGTGGTGAAATTGGCAGTTCTGACTCTCTACTCTCTTCTATTCACTATTGGTTTAAGCAGAGCTCTTCCTTTGACTTGCATCGTAAGTCAATATTTTAATAATGAAATGCATATTTCCGATTTTGTTTTACACTTTTTCTCTAGTACCATACTCATTACACACGCCCGATATCTCAAAAATACTATTCGTGTTTCAGTTTCTTTGTGCCATGACTCTGCCCATGGGGAAATTGGTCGTTAGCTATGTGGAAGAGAACCACAAGGTAAGTAATAAAGTTTTGCATGATGATTCAGTTTTAAACCAGCTGCTATTCTCATCCTCAATGGATTAGTAATCATCGATACACATCCTCTCGATAAAGTGACCAATATCTCAGGTGCACAGTGCATGCCATGTTGATGTTAGGATCTCAAATAGACCTTTATGGCCTTGACCTGTACCTGTAATAGACCTTTATGAGCTTCTAAAATATCTTTTAGACCATGACCAACTAACTCCCCAGTTGGTCTTATACATGTGACCCCAGATCAGGAAAAATAATTGTAATGGCTAAATGATTATGCAATATTGATTAGCTATAGACCCCCAGTTACTGGATCTAATCTGCCACAAAAGAGTAATAAATTTTGCATAATCAGGGAGCATAGAGACCTTGAAATCCAAAATTACAGAGATTCTCTCATTCTAGATTGCATTTCTTGACCTTGCTTAAAATTTTCAATTTTTGCATTCCTTTGCTTATAAGAACGTTATTCTTTCAGGACAAAGGGAAGATCTTCATGGCAAAGTATTACTGTGTGAGACTACATGCATTGTTTGGAGCTGCATTGGTTGCTGGACTCGTGACCGCTAGAATACTAGTTACAAAACATATTCCAAAGCTGATGTTTCAATGAGTTCTGCGAATTTCTCTTTGACCTTCTAAGCCTAGGGCGCAACAGAGCAGGATTGGCATTTACTTGAAGCGATGCGAATAATTCGAAGTGGAATGTCAAGACCAGTGCTCGCGAAATAGCTTGCCGATACTGTCTTAAGCTGTCAACCTGAAAATTAACATGTCTATGATTGTTTAAGATCCAGCTATTCTGTAGTTTATAATTGCACTTTCCTATGAGATTTTGGTTAGCAGTTTTCAAGTTATATCTAGCTCTTTGCAAATTGTATTAATAGAGTTACTAGTGGTGTTGCAAGAATTGAATGGCATATCCAACTTAATGTAGTTCATTTGAATTGTGCAGTTCATCCAATAATTCTGTTGCCAATTTATCAATTAATCAAATGGTTAATTGTGAAAGAAATATAAAGCATACCATCATAAATTTTGAATCTAGAAACATTTTTAACAATGTTTTAAAAAAATGTAGCTTATAAAAATTCCTCTACAACTACGTAAAGTTAACCCAAAAAAAAAAGTCTATAAAGTTATTGAACTTCTGTTTGATAATTCTTTGATACAATATGAGTGACGTAATATCATTAACTAATAACATATGATATATATAGTTGTATCAAGTAAAATTAACATTTATTTGATAGTTTTTTTTTTAATATATTAACACTCGTGGCAAGATATTATCGAATTGTTGCATTTAGGTTGGCAACGAGGCAATAAGTTAGGTATGGTACGAGGATGTCAATATCTGTATTCGGTCTGTTCAATTAATACAAGCCCCTGTTTAGTACCCATTCAAATGGAGAGTTTTACCTTCACTAACACGAAGATGCCAATACACATACTCGACCAGTCCAACGAAAGGGATAAAATATTATACATATCTCAACCCTAATATACTGGGCTTCAATCCCCACAGAAATTTTTACATTATAGATTTTTTTCCTATTCTAGATTTGAAGACATTACTATACTTAGCGATGGAAAAAATGAGACCGATATATTAAGGGCGGGTATATGTATAATTTTATATACCCATTGATTGGAGGGTCGCGTACATTTATTGGTATCCTCTCCGTCTGAACGAGAACCTACGAGAATCCTATACATTAAGATCGGGTGCAGATAAAATTCTCATATCAATTAATTAAATGGACTACGAGTCAGTTACCATCCTTAATTATATTTTACTCAAAAATAGGGGATGTACCTGTAATTTAGCTATATATAATATAAATAGCTATTAAAAGAATGGCCAAAAACGTTGATTAGCTGTCTCTGCTGCTGCTTCAAAATAAGCTTAATCCAATCAGCAGGAACCTCTATATAAAACTCCCAAATTGACCTCCACATTTTCTTCCAATTGAATTCCAAATCTCCAAAAAGACAAAAAAAAAATCAAAAAAAAATCAAAGAACTTTAACAATGGCAGCCCCTTCGCCACGCGAAGAAAACGTGTACCTGGCGAAGCTTGCGGAGCAAGCCGAGCGGTACGAGGAGATGGTCCAATACATGGAAAAAGTGGTGGCCGCCGCCGAAGAACTCACCGTGGAGGAGCGTAACCTCCTCTCCGTCGCCTACAAGAACGTAATCGGCGCACGCCGCGCCTCTTGGCGCATCGTCTCCTCCATCGAGCAGAAGGAGGAGTCTCGCGGTAATCAGGAGCACGTCTCCTTGATTAAGGATTACAGATCAAAGATCGAGGACGAATTGACGGAGATCTGTGGCGGTATCTTGAAATTGTTGGACGATAATTTGGTTCCCGCTGCTGCCTCTGCCGATTCCAAGGTGTTTTATTTGAAGATGAAGGGAGATTATCATAGGTACTTGGCCGAGTTCAAGACTTCCGATGAGAGGAAAGTCGCCGCTGAGAATACTCTCAGTACCTATAAATCTGCTCAGGTTTTAATATATTTGCTTTTTTTTTTTTTTTATTTAATTTTTAAATGTGGAGTATTATTTGTTGTTTTGTTATTTTTATTTTTTAAAATTATTTGAGATGCTGCATTAGTCACTTTGGATGGTGAAAAAAAACAATAATGTAGATCAAATTTTTCTATTGGGTAAGTGATGCATATGAGTCTTTGAAGATTTCATTGGTGTGATCTGAGTTTTTTTTTTCATATGATGTACTTGCAAAATGATTAATGAGAGGGAAAAAGGATATAGGATTAGAAATGAAGACTCATAAGGCTAGCTTTGGTATGATGAAGAATTATGAGATAATGAGCACAAATGAAAATCAAATAAAGATGGTTTCACATTATCATATTATTAACTTAGTTCTAAATTAATTTTTTTGGTCTGCTTGTGCTAGAAAGATCAGAGTTATGTTTTTAACCCTTTTGCGGAAACAAGCATTCATCTAATTGTTGAAATTACTGATTAGGTATTACTGAATGCAGGTTCCGAAATTAGGTTCTCTCCTATTATTCTGTGATTTTATCAAGTTTTCATTTTTACTATTCTATTATGTGTGGTTTGATAACCAAAAATGTTGCCCTTTTATTGTGTTTTTTATTTGGGCTCTAATTTTTACTGATAAATGATTGCTATTGTCGAAGCCTTCAGTTTATTTTAACTACATATGATGATGACTCAAGTGTAACACCCACTGTTATTATTATTCATATAAACTTCACTTTTTGTTTGAAATGTGGTGCTTCTATCTATCAGATTTTGATGCTTCATCATAGAAGTTAATTTTACATGTAAAATAAATATATCCATCTATTTTTCTTTTTTGTTGCCAAAATTTGATTGTGTCTTTGTTGAATATATTATTTGTTCAGGATATTGCAAATGCTGAACTGGCGCCAACTCATCCTATCCGGCTAGGACTGGCTTTGAATTTCTCTGTGTTTTACTATGAGATTTTGAATTCTCCCGATAAAGCCTGTAACCTTGCAAAACAGGTGAGGGGATCTGAATTTAAAATTTTAGTTTCCTCCAAGAATTTTTTCATTCTACAACAAATTTTGAGACACGGATCAATAAACAGTAATTAGATAAGAATTGGAGTACCTGTTGATTCTTTAACTGTGTATATTTTATCCCTTTATTTTTGGCTTGTTTGTACCACCATATCCTTGAGTTTGCTGATCTTTACATCCTTTTACACAATAATTAGGCCTTTGATGAAGCTATCTCAGAGTTGGATACACTTGGAGAAGATTCATACAAGGATAGTACTTTAATAATGCAACTTCTTCGTGATAATCTCACTTTGTGGACCTCAGACATGCAGGTATTAACCTTGATATTTCTTTCTCATTGTTTGATTTGTTTCTCCTCAACAGTTTTCATGTTTGAATTGGATAGTTTATCACCATTTGCTATTATGTTGATAGGATGACGGAGCTGATGAGATCAAAGAAGCACCCAAGCCCGAGGAAGAGAAGAAGCAGTGAAGTCTCTTATCTTGGTGATAGTATTTCACTTCTCTATTTGGAGAAGTTTGCTTGGTCCCACTTCCATTCAATTATGAATTTTATTAGTTCATTCCTCAAATTATGTATTGAATTAGTTTTTCATTTTACGATTTACTTCTGGATTGAACTTTTTAGTTTCGATGAGTGAGTACGCTTCTCTAATATTGTTTTCTTGACAAGAAAAGAACCAATGACTAAGCTATTACTTTTAATCATTTCCTTGTCTCTGATTTGAAAATTTATTCGAGTTTCTTTTGTTTTGATTTATGGCTGGGAAGATCAACTTGTTTTGCTTCAACTTAATTGGTTTGCGTAGAGTAAGCACCGCAGGTCCGCAGTGGGAATGTGGGAAGAGCAGGTTGCAATTTTTCAGGTGTGCGGAAGTTGTCGATTAATGAAGTGTGATTTTTTGGGTTAACAGAGGGAGGTTAGGAACTTACAATCTTAGAAAATGCACGTAACGAGAAAATCTACTATGCAACAGAGGTACCACGTCATCCATGAAACAAGTCAATTATCCATTGCCACACGTGCTAAAAATTAAAAAATAGATATTAAATTATACATGTCATTTTCTAATTCGTTGGTGGTACCATGTTATCCATACCTCCGTTGCACCAAAGAATTACTCGCACGTAAGAATATGCCAATATGGAATGTTGGGTTGACTCAGAATCAGACTGAAGTTCAATGGATCAGTGGTTCGATTGGTTGAACCGTTTTGAAAAAATCGGTAGAATCGAATTACGTCATAAATAGTTTTATTTAATTAAAAATTATAAAAGTATTAAATATTAATTTTTGAATTTTGATTTTAAAAATTTAAAAAAAAATTGAATTGGTCCAATCCGATTAATTGGTTTTTATCTATTTTTTTTTTTATCGATTTTGACTTTTTTTTTACAAATCGATTTTTATTCATTAATCGGATCGGATTCACGGTCGATTCAAGAATCGACTGGCTGGTCCAGTCCGGTTTCAAAATCATGGCTAATTACCGAAGTCCTAAAGAAACAACTAAACAAATCCGGTTTAAATCGGGTCGGATAGCGGGCGTACTTAAATCGATTCGGTTGGATATTGGGAATGTCCGGTCCGGTTTAGAACAAATCCCAAACCCAACTACCCAAGCATTGGTATCTCCTCCTACTACTACCTCGTTGATGTCGCCGCCAGCATTAACACCAACAATTCATCATCAACTTCCCATAAGCTTCATTTAATTGATATTATTATTATTATTTCATCTCTAAAAAAACAATCTCTACTAAACATATTATTCACAATTGAATCTCTCTGGATTCTCTTCTCTTCAACAGAACGACAATGGCTGCTACTACAGCTGCTTCTTTTGCAAAATCACTTGTTTCTCTGCAATCTCACCGCCCAAATCCAAATGCCTCTTCAATTCCAAAACCCATTTCTCTGTCAACCCAATTCATGAAGAATAAGAAGAATCAACACCAACATGCTCGATTCACCACGTTCTGTTCTTTGGATGCTGCTCCCAAAGATCCCAATCAAGATACTCCCATCGAACAACGTATGCCCTTTCAATTATTACTACTCTACCACTTTGTTTTTCATTTTTTTTTAAATATTTAATTCTTCTGTTTGCAGGGTACCCGGCATTTCCTACTATAATGGACATTAATCAGATTCGTGAGATTTTGCCACACAGGTCAGTCTGAATGTTGATGAATTTTTGTTACTTGAAATTTCGTTGACAGAGATAAATAGCTAAGTACATTGAAGTTTTTGTTAGCATCCCAAATCTCACGTTGTTTAAATAGAACATATAAATGAGAATATAAGCTGTCTCCTTGCAATTTGATTTTCAAGGATGAGTACTCCCATTGGGTTTGTAATGATTAGTATCAAAGCACGCACTATGCCGAGTATGGGATCTGATGAACTATGCCTCGTGGACGTGGGTTATGTAAGGATCACAATATAATCATATAAATGAGAATATAAGTTTAAATGCACCCTCCTTAAAAGCCTGTTTCTAAGGATGATTCGATGAGTTGTATCCATGCGTTTGTAGCGGTTTTATATACCAATTGTGACTATATTTTTTTTCTTGTATATTATTTTACAGGTTCCCATTTCTTTTGGTGGATAGAGTGATTGAATACAATCCAGGAGTTTCAGTTGTTGCTATTAAGAATGTAACTATAAATGATAACTTCTTTCCTGGCCATTTTCCGGAGAGGCCAATTATGCCTGGTGTTCTCATGGTTGAGGTATTTTTCTTTTTCTTCTTTTCCCCCCTCTTCCACTCATATGAATTCAACAGTCAATGCTATTTGCTTTTCTCTTTAATTTTGGGCTGGCTTTGAATCTGATGAATGATACAGCTGCAATGAATATTGTTTTGAACTTTTTAATCCTGTTTTCCCTTCCAAATTGCAGGCTCTTCTTTGACTGAAATTATATGTCAATTGAATCCATTGTCTTCTTATTGTGATTACAGTCGATGGAATTTTTTTTTATTTGCATTTTTTTTGTGTGGATGTATGTTGTGGATTGTTTTTTATTCATCTGTTGCATATTACCTGGGATGTAAAAAAAAAAGGAAAAAGAAAGTGGGTATGATCTGCAGACACCGGCACGAAAGTCATGCTTCAACATAGACATGGAGTCTTGAACATGGAAACTCTAAAAGAACTTGATATGGATTCATGGTCATACATGTAAATTCTTGTGAATTTATAATACCATTTATATATATTGCACCATGATTGTGTGTTAGTTTGATTATAGAAAAATCATAGACAGTGTAATATTTATCTAGCTTGCAATTAAGTGAAAGTGATGTAATAAATCTTTGTAACACTCTCAAACTTTTACAACTTTCTATAATAAATTGTACTTGTTTTCCATTTAAATAATGATGCATGGCTTTGATTGTTGGATCCAGGCAATGGCACAGGTTGGAGGCTTGGTTATGCTGCAACCAGAAGTGGGAGGCTCTCGTGAAAATTTCTTCTTTGCTGGAATTGATAAAGTAAGGTTCAGGAAACCAGTGATTGCAGGCGACACTCTGGTCATGAGAATGACACTTATCAAGCTACAGAGACGCTTCGGAATAGCGAAGATGGAAGGAAAAGCTTATGTGGGAGGTGAAGTGGTCTGCGAGGGCGAGTTTTTGCTGGCTACTGGCAGTGGGTAATGTTCTAGTTATGTGGTGTATAAGTGTATCTCAATGTTGTGACGCTGTCAGATTTTCGTTGATTCCACTCCCTTGCTCCTTGAATTTTGAGTAACCCTATGTTTGCTCTTTGTCTGCCTTCATTTCATGCAAAATCAGCCCAGTAACTGTAGACTTATTTATCATTTCATTTTCTTGGTTGAGATGTCACACAAATATTCTCTGATTTTTATATGAATAACTTATGATAATAAACCTGAAATTTCAGTTATGATTCAAATACTAGTTCCTGCTTTGTTTTCGGTTCAGTTATATGCAACTAGAATACTAGATACATAATCTGGCAAATTCTGTTACTTCCAGTCTTGGTGACTGAGAGATATATAGACATAGAAATAGATGGAGCAAGCTGAAATATGCGGTGATTTTGAGTAGGTTTTCAAGGGATGAGGAGTTATAAGGTCAGTCCCGCGAGAATGAAATTGATTTCTGACTAGGGGAACTCATATATAGCAGATCATCAACATCTCATGGATTTCAATTAACATTATTTAGTGAGTTTGATTCATCCCTCTAGTAGTCCCAAATATTATGTTACCTACATAAGCATGGGCCTTTCCTTTTGCTAGTCTCAAAAGTAGAAGACCAACATAGCAATCCTAGCACATGCTTAATCTCAGCAACTTTTGAGTCTTTCAAGCTTCTCAGTGTCAGGATTGTAGACACCATCCTTAACTTTCCACCAGGGTTAGCCTTGTTCACCAGTTATACTGGCAAAGTTCTTAACAGTGTTCTAAAACACGCTAGGCGCTAATCGGGCGGTGACCCAGCGCCTAACGCCTAGGGCGCGTAGGCGGGGCCTAAATAATTAGTCGGCAGACAGTTAAAAATATAATATTTTCCAACATCATAATTCATAAATAATCCAAATCATATAAATTCAATCAAAATGTAATAATATAAAACCATTAATCAAACTCAATCAACCATATAATGATATAAAATATCATTTAATTAAGTCATGTTCATCATCCTTTAACAAAGTTAAACTACACTAAATATCTAATTCTTCATCTAATTCGATCTCATCATCCTTAGGTTCTTCATCAGAATCAAAATCATCTTCATCAAGTTTTCTGTATTCAACATTTCTAGCACTTTTTCGAGGTTGTAATATGTCATCGGCTCCAGATGCTTCTCCAACCATCCTCCAAGTAAGCCCCGAACCGGGCTCTACTTCTTCATCATCACCATAGTCACCACCCTCAACAATCCATCCTTGTGCATTAGTAGCATCTTTGGCTTCTAATACATCCACTTTCAAATCCTTCTCCCTTTTGCTCTTGTTCTTCAACTTGGCATTAAATGAAACATAGACAAGATTGTTTAATCGATTCACATCTAGTCTATTCCTTTTCTTCGTGTGAATCTACATAAATAATTTAAATAAATCAATTAATATTAATAATTTGGATATAAAATAATCAAAAATTTAGCTAATGTTAAATACTTAAATATTACCCCCTCAAAAGTGCTCCAATTTCGTTCGCACCCGGATGAACTAGTGGTTAATGACAGTATCCTTTTTGCCATTTTTAGCAAGTTCGGTGTATGATGTCCATATGTACGCCACCATGAAACTACAAATGAACATAAATAGTTGAATGAAATATAAGATTTTTATATATTTTGCAAAATAATTCAAATGAATACTTTGTTTTTAATTTTACCTGGATTAAAAACATCAATCGATATCCGACATGCTTTGACCCCCACTTTTTTACCAAAAGCTTCTTCTTTTGCTTTGTACGAAGCCAACTCCTCATTTATCACCTTACTCTGCATGTCAATGTCATTGGGGAAGAAAGCCTCCACAACCATAAATATTGCATCCATTACTTTCACATCGTACTCAATACTTGAATCCTTATAGTAGTAGTAAGGATTTAAAAGATAAGCAACACAATGTAATGGAGTATCAAGCCGCCCTTCAATTTTACTATCAAGAATCTCCAAGATTGGCCGATAATTACTCTTAATATTGTTCAATGCATCCTTGATCTCTTCTTTTGCAATCTTTAGCTCTCCATAAACAAACCCCATGGATAGCTTTCTATCTCCATCAACTAATCGAAGCACTCTCACCAAATGTGCAAACACCTTCAAACATTGGGTCACCCCATTCCAAAAAGAGACATTCATCACCGTGGCAAATGCAGCTTTCCCTTTAGCTTGCTTCGACCATATGCACTCATCCCATTCCGCGCTAGCAAACATGGTTCGCAAACTTTCTTTTTTCTCGATCAAACTTTGTAAGGATAAGAAAGCTGAAGCAAACCTAGTTACTCCCAGTCTGACTATGTCTCTCTGTTTTGTAAACGATCTCATCATGGACAAAGTCTTGTGATGGGCATACACGAAAATGGTGAAAGCCTTGGCACTATCAATGGTTTTCTTGTACCTCGGTAATTTCCCAATACTTTCAAGCATGAGGTTTATGGTGTGAGTAGCACATGAACTCCAAAAAATATTTGACATCTTCGCCTTTAACAACTTTGCCGCGGCCATATTGTTCGAGGCATTGTCTGTTACAACTTGAACCATATTTTCCGCCCCCACTTGTTCAATGCCTGTCATCACATACTCATAAATGTGCTTCGCAGTATGCGCCACATCAGAACTTTCCTTGGAAGAAAGGAAAGTGGTGCCTATTGTGCAATTAACACACAAATTCATTATGCTTCTCTTTTTCCTATCACTTCAAGCATCTGTCATGATAGAACACCCGTTCTCAATCCACTAATTCTCATGTTGTTTCAGGAAATCTTTAACACTTGTAACTTCCTCTTTCAACAATGGCTCCCTCAACTCATATTGGCTAGGACCTCTGAAACCCGATCCAAATTGACCAACTGCTTCCATCATCGCTATCCAACTGTCATTGTCAATAGCATTGAAAGGAATACCGGATTCATACACTCACTTAGCAACAAATCGCTTGACATTATGCTTCTTTTCTTTAAAAAGTGCTTCATTAATATTTTGTTGCCGCATTATTTTACCATCACTAGCTGAAGAATTATGAGGGGTTACCACTGTCCACCTATCCAAAGGGCCGCGATGCCGAGGGGGTCTTGAATCTAACTCTTCTTCTATTTCACGAATTTCAGCTTCTTCTTCATCGCCCCCAATATTAACTCTTTGCCTTATCTCACTAACATGCTTCTCTTTTCTTTTCTTCTTATTCTTTGCCTCTAAAATGGCTTGTCTACACTTCTCTTGATCTTCTTTACTAGACTTTGGACATTTTGCAACATTTCCCTATATATGCCCAATATGTTCTTTCATTCGGTAAACTCCACCGGAATTTTTTTTGAACACAACTTGCATTTCACTTTATCCAAGTTATTTGGATCCACTAAAGCCCCATATTCCCATCCAACATCATTTGAATTCCGTTTAAGAATGGGACTACACTCCGAATTAGAAGCCGCGGAAGAAGAAGCCATGTCCTACATAAATCAATTAATTTAATAAGCATTAATCATTATTAATAAATTACAATTTAATAACAATAGTAAAATAGTAATATACAAGTATAAAAAATTGAATACCATACGCCCATTGACAGAACAACAAACCATAATGCTTATTAAATCACAAGACAATGCAATTCGTTTTGAATCAACTAATGGCAAAACCGCAAAAGGTTTATTTCTAACATCATAAGAAAATGAAAAAATAGTAATAATAGCAAATTTCAAATTTTATTCGCGGCACACTGCTAGAATTTAAAATAAAATTAAAATAATAAAACATTAGTACATTACCGAGATGAGAGAATTAGAGAAAGCAGTAATTAACTAATTAAATGAAGTTGGAAAAAAAAATTTCTTAACTTATGCGCAGAGGAAGAAAGAAAATGAAGTGGAAGGTGCAGTTGCAGACGTGAATGAAGCAGAGGAGGAAAGAAAATGAAGAAGGTGCAGACGTGAGGAAAGAAAATGAAGTGGAAGGTGCACGTGAATGAGAGAAAGCAGAGGCAGACCAAATGAGAAATTAGGGTTATACAATATACACGTATGAGAAATTAGAGAATTTTTTTTTATTATAAACCCTGCCCAAAACGACGTCGTTTTGGAGGGTCAAATACCCCCAAAATGACGTCGTTTTGGGGGCCTGATCAACAAAAAAAAAATGGCGCCGATTTCACGCCGCCGACCTATTCCCGCGCCTAGGACGACCGACTCTGGCAAAATCGTCGCAGCTGGGCCGCGACGAGCGCCTACGCGCCGCCTAGGCGGCGCGTTTTCGAACACTGGTTCTTAATAATACAACTAGTAGAATGCTTCTTAGACTTGGTTAATGTAAGAAGGATTTCTACTTTCTCATTGCCAACGGTCACGCCCTCGATACATATCGAGGGTGTGAGTTCGAGTCCATGTAGGGCTCTTTTCCTCTTTTATCTTAAAGGTTTGGATATTGTGATACATATTTCTCCGAAATATTCAGTAGACCTTTTGGTTGATCTACAAATATATGTAAATAGACTCCAAATAGATTTCGGATTAGAATATATCTTTAGATTTGTGACGATAAATGGGGTGGCTGGGTACAAAAGTGGATTTCATGGCAGCATCACATAGTTCTGCAATCATATTTGTACAAAATGTCACAAAATAATATATAAAACCACAAAGTTTTAGTTGTTTTTTATTTAAAAAAAAAAAAAAAAAATCTTAACAACCCAAAAGTAGTTTTATTTATTATTTTGTCATTATTTTATACAAATATAAATTTTCTGTAAAAAAAGTCATAGCTAATAGGTTCAAGGGTCTTCTTGAAAATATCATATCCCAATCAAAGTGAAAGTCTTCACACTAGGAGTGGCAAAACGAGTCAACAAATTGAATTTGTATCAAACCTAAACGAATTGAATCAAAATGTGATTGGTTAGTATTTGATTCGTTTATTAAATGAATCATAATATCATGATTCGTATTTGATTCGTTTATTAAATGAATCGAATACGAATCTTGATATTAGTCATGATATTATTCAATAACATAATTTACCATAATTTATTTACATTAATTTTTCATAAATATATACATATAAAATATGTAATTAATATATTTACTAAAAATATATCACCAAATATCGAAAAAATGTTATATATATATTTTAATGATAATTAGTTATAATTCTCGAATCTTAATTGAAAAATAACAATAACTAGTAAAAGAAAATAATAAAACGAATCCTAAACGAATAAACGAATAATGAGCTTAAATTCGTATTCGATTCGTTTAATAAACGAAACGAATCGAATAGACTCATTTATTAAACGAATCCATTTTTTCAAACTCGTATTCGCTTTAAAGCGAATCGAATCGAACGAATAAACAAATTCTATTCCAAATTACCACCCCTACTTCACACTATGTGATGCTTCATAACCAAAGTGCATTCATAATGTTTTCCATCTCACACTAATTTTATTTAAATTTAATTAAGAGAATTAAATCAATTAAGAGAGAGATAATAAGAAGAAGAATAAATATTAGGGGGGAAAACTGCACCAGTAAAACTAGAGTTGGGCACCGTTTGGTTGGTTTCTCTTTTAATAAAAACTGAATGGCACATAAGAAGCAGAACCAAGCCGGACAATTCAGTGCGGTTCACTCAACTAATTTTTTTTTTACTTTCCCTTTGACTAGTTTCTCCCTCTAATCGAATAAAATGGCTTCACCATTTTATTAAATTTGTTTGGAACGCACTAAATAGTAATAGGGGTGACAAAACTTATTGATGAATCGAATTTATATCAAATCCTAAACGAATTAAATCAAAATGTGATGGATTCGTATTCGATTAATTTATTAAATGAATCATAATATTATGATTTTTATTCGATTCATTTGATAAATGAATCTTAAATGAATATTCATTTATTTATGAGATGATTCAATGACATGAAATTACAGTAATTTATTTATATTAATTCTTTATAAACATATTGTATGGGCCAAAATTGGGCCCAAGGGTAAAACTTATATTTCACCTCTGGGCCAACCACAAAACCTGAAACCCAGTAGTAAGTCTAGTGTGGGAACCAATATCGGACCTAGAGGCCTCACAAGCCCAAGCTCATTGTCACTAAGTGACCAGTTCAAGATGGCCCATAGACCCTTCAGTTACCAAGTTAAGAAACGCCTAAAGCTCATAATCCTCCACTAAATTGACTGTTACAGTAGATCCAACAGGCAGAAGAAGAGTAAATGACCCACACCAGAGGACTTATAAAAGAGAAGGGTCATGGCAAGGAGAGGGGGGAAGATTACACAAGTTCTACAGCATATCACCCGAGAAACGACAACACCCTGCCCTCACGGCAAACAAACCGAGATATAGAGGTAACTTCAGGCCTTATTCTCTCTACTTCCGTCTTATTGTAGGCATTGCATTTTTGCATTTGAAACCCGATGATGAGTCTCAGTTGGAGGCACTACCTTTTTAAGTTAAGGATATTGCGGGAAACGGTCGTCGGAAGGGAATCAGTATTTCGTTAGATCCTTGTTCACTTATTTAGCGCCAAGCTCACTTGTTGGACCTCCGTTTAGATCACCTTTGGCCCAAAAAACCAAAACCCTTTTAATCTAGCCCATGCACACTTAACCCACTCAC
>SKCR01048693.1:0-40027 GCA_019454045.1 Zanthoxylum bungeanum
TTAATTAAGGATATACAACTTATAGTGACACTTCTCAATGTCAATTACAAGTTATGTTGTAACTGTGCACTACGTTGTAAATCATAGGGTCTTTGTCTAATATATATACATATCACTAAACTAAATTTAGTTTCAATCTAATCAATCTAATCGAAATTAGATCGAATACGTATATAAAAGACAAGATGTTCTTCCATTAAATTAGTAATATTATGGAAAAATGTATTGCTCGTATTCATGAATCAGACATAAATACGATCTGGATTAGAGCTCAAAGCATCAACCCTAATAAGAGTAACGCTAGAGGTCCAAAAAAATTATGCTAACTAAATCACTGATGTCACATAAAAATGGTTGGATGAAAAGTTTTACATTAGTGATTTAGTGAGAAAACTAAACCACTAAATACTAATGTGACACCTTAAGGCCTTTTTGATTCACTTTCAACAAATTATATTGACTTAGTATTTTCATTCAACTACTATTTATCTACATTAGTTTTCACAACAAACTTGTGTCTGTAACATTACTCAACCATATATATAGACCTGGCCGCCGGTTCGGTTCCGGTTCGGAACCGAACCGAACCGGCCGGTTCACGGTTCCACAAGTGTGGAACCGGAACCGTAAACCGAACCGGAACCGAACCGGTCGGTTCCGGTTCGGTTTACGGTTCCCCTTCCGGTTTTTTTTTTTTTTTTTTTTTTAATAATAAATTTTAAAAAATAAAAAAAATTCTATAATTGTAATGTTTTTTCATACTATCACATCATTTTTATAGAATCCTTTTTTTATAAAATTCTTTTAACATATAATCCTTTTTATAGCCAACTCTTGGCTATTGCTTTCTTTATATAAGCGATGTGGGATATTTGTTACTTGGCTATTGTGTCCCACATCGCTTATATAAAGAAGTCAATAACCAAGAGTTGGTTATAAAAATGATGTGGACATTCATGTTTTAGTATTGCAATTTTAAATCTCATTAAGTCATTATTATTAATTAAAAAAATTGAGATTTACTTGTGGAACCTTACGGTTCCAAGAAAATAACTTTTTTTTTTTTTTTTTACTTCCGGTTCCAACCGGAACCGTACGGTTCCGGTTGGAACCGCTGGAACCGTTCGGTTCCAGCGGTTCCAACCGGTTCGGTCAGGGTAAGAACCCTAACCGAACCGGTCAGGTTCCGGTTCGGTTCCGGTTCCGAACCGGAACCTTGGCCGGGTCTACATATATAATTTGATCTTTTTTAGAATCAAATTCTTCCCCACTCTACTAAGTGTTGAAAATATATTTTTTTCCTCATGTGTGAATTTTCTTTATAATTTCTCTCTTCATTTGACTATAACATTTCTTGTAACATATTTTCTCACACTATCTTTAATAACTTCACGAAAAGCCTCAAAGGGATGTGCTTTGCTGACAAATGACTTAGAAATTAATTCAGATCTGGAGTTCGAGTCAACGTTTCCAAATTAAAAAAAAAAATATTATGAAATTATAATTATAACAACTTGTCTGGTTGTCGCTGGAAGTTGTGTTTTATTATACAAAAATATATTGAATAAAATTCAAATCTAATTCACTTTTGTATGACCTTCCATTGTACGGCATAAGTAGCTCACGTTATCAGAACACAGAGTCAAATTGATTCATGATTTTAAAATTGGAAGGCAAGTCACTTGCATCTGTACGGCCGAAAATTAAGCTTACTTTTCACGTGATAAGTTTGTATGGCTTATCAGAACAAAGTCAACTTCTCCTTAATCACCGGGAAGTTGCCCAGAATCTTCATCAATTTCAACTCCATCGATTTTTTAAACGCCATTAATGGACAATTCCAGGCTGTGTAGGGACCTCGTGTTTATATTTATTGATCATTTTTTTAAGCAACATATTTCAGTAGGATTATTTTGATAGGACGATGCTCGTATGACCGGTACAAAAGCTACCGAATTTTAACCGACGTAGCGTTTTGTAATTTGAACTCAATTATTCTTTTTTTTTATTAGAAATGGTGCCAAACGAATCCAAATTTAAGATTATATTTTATAAATACAACTAGTTTTTATCTATTATGATTGGTAAAATTTACATGTAATTAAATTTTAGCCATTATTATAGGTGTATCAAAAGATTATAAAACATTTAATATAATTTAATTTATTATTGAATTCAAATTCTTACAATTAATCCCAATTTAATAAACTAATTAATCCATAATATGAGAAAAACTTATATATATTATGCATTAATCAATGATTTTCTCCATATATTCTTATTTGTTAATTCCAAATTTAATTTATATTTATCAAATCATTAGTGAACTGTATATCATGTCTAGTCTCACATAAATCTTTCTCTACTAAGAGAGATGGACAAAAAGACAAGAAAATATAAATTTATTCAACAGAAAGATTGTTCTACAACTGGATTCTTCCTTAATTACCAACACAAGTACAAACATAAATCATTACCAAGATTACATAAGATATACTGCTCTTCAATTCATCCATATTACATACAAAACAATCAATGAAAAATATGGATCACTAGAAAGAGTAATTAATTAAAGTAGTAATCAAGAAGAGACTCTTAATTAATACAGTGAAACTACTATACATGTAGCTTAATTTGTTCATTTATTCTAGCAAAGGTTCAATATGCATGCACTCTAGCTGATCATAATATGATCGATTAAACATCATGGGTTGGTGTTGAATTTATCGGAGTTGGTGCTGAGGCAATATTATTATTGACACGTTTACCACGTTCAGATTTGCTGTTCTCAGCAAACTTGAGGCTTCCTTCATGCAAGCCTCTTTGTTTCTCTTCCTCAGTCCACTCTGACGTGTAGTAATACTCTTCGTTTGATTTCTCAGGGTCCTTTGATGGAGGAAGCAACATGCTTCCCCATTGAGGAAAATGAATAAGTGCCACAGGGAGAGTGCAAATCACTGTCAAAGCACCCATCAGAGAGATTCCTGTCCCTGTGCTGAACCTTGAGCTTGAGAAAAACGCCAGCTGTGTTAATCCTGAACCGAAGTTTCCTCCAGCTCCTGTTAGGCCTGAGATTATACCCAATGATCTTCGGGACACAAATGGCACTACCCCGAAAGTTGCACCACATGCGGCTTGTGTCCCCATTGAGAAGAGGACCATTGCCACTACGGCGATTGGAAGTGACTTTGCAAGGCCTAGCCATATGCAGAACACACCTCCGAGTGTTTGGAATATCCATAGTGTCCATAGCCTGCCCCGCATGCCGAACAATCTTGCTGCCACGTCGGAAGCGTAGCCGCCGAAGGGACGGGCAAAGATGTTGGCCATGCCAAAGGTTGCTGCTATTGTGCCTGCAGTGTGGAGCTTCAGATTGAAACTGTTGCGTGCAGAACAATTTTTGGTTAGTTCAGAAACGCAGATCAGCACTTAATCCAAATCCATTATAAAATGTTTTAAAAGATAAGAACGTTTAGTTATTTAACTGACCTGTCGTACATATACTCTGCAATGATGTTGTTGGTGGTCAATTCAATTCCCATGGAGAAGCCATAAAGAACAAAAAAGACCCAAGTTCTGTAATTTTTGATCGCATTCCAAAACACCTGAAATTTTAAAAAAAAATAGCAAATTAGTTCAGCGATCCATATATGTCAATTAAACTGATATAATATTGATGATTTGATAAAAATTAAATAGAAATTAATTTAATTACCTTGGAAAATTTGTCCTTTTTAACGTTACCATTCTTCTGTAGGGCAGCAAGGTTACCATCAGGCAAGTCTTGGCCTAATGTTAGGACCAAGATGCCCATAATGACATGAAGCCAGCCAGGGATGAAAAAGGCAATCCTCCAGGCAGTAAACGGCGTCGCACCGGCTAGTTTGATGATGTGAAAAATTAGTGGCATCAAAAGTTGAGTGACACCGCCACCCATATCACCCCAGCCACCAGCACATCCATTAACAAGCCCAAGAATCTTGCCATTGAACATTATAGTAGTCCAATATTGGCACGACACAAAGGTTGCAAGACAAAATCCGATCATGAATCGGGCGGCGATGTATCCCTGAGCATCGGATACAAACGACATGCAAAACACAGCGGGTGCTGATAGCATTAGAAGAAACGCAGTGCCATATCTAGGGCCAATTAGGTCACACACTGCACCCATTACAAGCCTAGAGAAAATGCTACCGGAAACGGAGGCAACGCCGGCGTTACCCACGTCTGTTTTGGTTAAGTTGAGGTTGTCCCGGATGATGGGAACTAAGGGAGCGGCGGCGAAGGTGGAGATAAAGCAAGTGAAAAATGAGACCCAAGCTAAGTGAAAGGTTCTCATGTGAGGCTTAGCAAAGGAAAAAACTTTGAAAGCTTTGGCTCTGTGTTCAGAATCAACTGGCAAGGCAAATTTGGCTGTTGTATCAGTTGGGACACTTGGTGATACAACTTCAAAGGCAAATGTTTGTTCGGTTCCTGTTATTCCATGCATGGAGCTTCCTAAAGAACCTTCATTTTGAGCCATTTTTTTTTTCTTGGGAAAAAAAAATTATATAGGAAGAGATAAGAAGAGTGACTACAAATTAAGCATACAAATTGATAATTGTGTTGTGTAAGTTTGCAGGGAGAGGTGGGGTATTTATAGAGAGCTAGTGAGGAACCCTCAAATTGGGCGGGATGGTGAATGAAAAATAAAATTTGTCATTAATTAATAAAGTATTGAATAAAATTATTGGGATTTATTCAATTCATAAAGAAATATTAGACATGGAATATTATGTGTACCATCCGGTATATATATTTTTTGGTAGACGTATATCCTCCCACACTCTTATACTGAGATTCTCTTCCTGGAATAATATTATACATTCGGTAATTATGAAACGTTGGAAAGCCGTGGTTAAATTATTCGATCCGTATTTAAATAGAGCAAGTAAAATCCTCGAATGTCTCAGATTCTTATAATAAAAGCACATCTGAACTCGAATTCAGGATATATCAATCAAGTTAATTATAAGTCTTTTATCATCGAAACACACCCCTTAGAGACGTAAAACAGTGGTTTGATAAACGTCATTGTGATATTTAATATTTTAGAAGAGAGATGCATACTTCTCTTTCATAAGAAATTTATTATTTTTCTTATAAATTTCTGATTTAATTCATTAATTTCAT
Source organism: Zanthoxylum bungeanum (assembly GCA_019454045.1). NCBI lineage: Eukaryota > Viridiplantae > Streptophyta > Magnoliopsida > Sapindales > Rutaceae > Zanthoxylum > Zanthoxylum bungeanum. The sequence continues at coordinate 5,176 of SKCR01048693.1, forward strand.
TTATCTTATTAAAATGTTAATGGACAAAAATAATTTTGAAAAGTACACGTATTTTTTTACATTACCACATGTCCCTGACTCCCTGCCATGTCAGTCTTCGTTTTTATGTTAAGAAATTAAAAGAACCAAAATAAAAATAAAAATAAAATTGAGTTCAGATCTTTATGAGACTCGTGAATGTGATTTTTTTTTTTTTTTAAAAAAAAAAAGAGCAAAAGGATAATGTTGAAATTCATGGGTCTAACTCAACCCAAAAGCTAGTTTGAGAGTAGATGATTGCCCAATGTTTATATTTTGAATTTAATTATTTATCTCAGTCGATGTTGGATATTTTCCTCAACACCCCCCTCACATGCAAACCGGTCTTTTGCCTGGTTCATGTCACTTAGACATGTAGTGTGGGTCCACCCGTGCATGAGTGTGACTCTGATACCATGTTGAAATTCATGGGCCTAACTCAACCCAAAAGCCAGTTTGAGAGTAGATGATTGCCCAATGTTTATATTTTGAATTTAATTGTTTATCTCAGCCGATGTTGGATATTTTCCTCAACACCCCTCTCACGTGCAAACCGGTCTTTTGCCTGGTTCATGTCACGTAGACATGTAGTGTGGGTCCACCCGTGCATGAGTGTGGCTCTGATACCATGTTGAAATTCATAGGCCTAACTCAACCCAAAAGCCAGTTTGAGAGTTGAGGATTGCCCAATATTTATATTTTGAGTTTAATTATTTATTTCAGCCGATGTGCCTCAACAGATAAGCACTTAAATACATTTATAACGATGACAAAAATAAATGGGTATAGTAACAACTTATAAGAGATATAAATTTTAAGAAGAGAAAAATGATATTTAAAAAAAATATATATCAAAATCTGATTTTTTTTTTAATTATTTTAAAAATCTGAGGGCTAAATTTATATTATAGAAGTTAATTTTTTAAAGTCTTCTAAATTAAAAAGGGTAAAGTGTTAAATAATAGAAATTACAAGAGTTAAATCATAAAAATATTTATTTTAAAAACTAAAATTAAAAATATACATCCGATTAACAAAATCCTATTAAATATTTTAAAGAGGATGAAGAGTTTTATTTTATTTTATTTTATTTTTTTTTATTTCTTATTATTAAAGATATTCACTTATCGTTCGTTCTATAACAAATTAAACACATCTTCTTAGAGTTGGAACTCTCTTATCACATTATGAATTTCGGCAATGTTAGGATAACAAATTTTCTATACTTCTAATATTTAACGTGTCACTAGTGAAGTTCCATAAAATTGATCGAAATATTTAAAATGTTTAAAAATTAAACAAAACTTCAATGGCTTACAAATATATTATCTCTCACTAAAATTACTAGGTATCGACGACAATCGGGACGTCCTGTCCCTAGGTGTGTTCATAGGGTCAGGTCAATCCGTGACCCGACCCGACCCGACTTAATCGGACCCGACCCGCACGGGTTTTAAAGAAAAATTAAAAATTTTCCACCCGACCAGATCTGACCCGAAATTTTCGGGTTGGGCAACGAGTTTGATACTAAAACCCGACCCGACCCGATCATATAATATTTTTATTATTTTTTTAAAGTTTTTACTACGATTTCATTTATTTATTACTTTTGTTGTATTAAAACTTTATATATATATGATAATTTTCGGGACATAAAATAACTAATATTTATATTTCAAAATAATTAATTCATTAAAAATCTATTTTTTGCCGACCCGACCCGACCCGAACCCGATCGGATTTCACCTCTCGTGACCCGACCCGCGACCCGATCTCCACGTGAACTGACCCGATCGGGTCTCACAAAGTTTTAAAAAACCCGACCCGACCCGACCTGTGAACACCCCTACCTGTCCCGATAGAGTCTCGTCCTATTCCATCCCGATTACTATTTGTGATGAAAAAGTCGTCATGAATCCCGACATGTATTTTGAATTAGGACGACAAAAATCGTTCTAAATCCACCCACGAATAGTGTGAAATCTTGAATCCCAATCAAAATTCGAGATTTTTTAGGTTAGAATTTGAGATTCGAGACAAAAAAAATCGTCTCAAATCTCGGTCCAATTTTTTATTCGTGACAATATATCAACCCGGATCCCGATCAAAATTACGAAAAATCATCCCGAATTTCGTATCAAATAAGACGAGATCCCGATCGATATTTAGAATTCGAGATTTTCTGTAAACTCTATTATCATGAGAATTTATTATAACAATAGATGTGTTGTTTAATTTTTTAAATAAAGAATTTCGATATTGATCTATTTTCGTCAACGCGGCGGCTACATCTTGGCGTGTGTTTGCGGAAGTTATGGGTGGGTCCCGCAACAACTTATCACTGCTGATTAGACCTTAGTTTTTGGTGTTTAAAAAGATATTATTATAAAATCGAAATAAATTATTGTTTTTTAAATACAATTGTAAACAGTGTGGTAATTGATGGTGCAAATATCATTTTTGAATAGTTATAATTTATTATCATTCGTGTATTTATATTAATTAATATTTAAAAGTTAATTGCATAAAATTTTTATTAATAATTATTCATCTGATGAATAATTCAACTCAAAATCCATTTCAACACTGACACTACAAAAATTATGGCATTTAGCGTCTAATAATTTAGCGTCGAAACACATTTCGACGCAAATAATCACTTTTAGCGTCATAATTAATATTCGACGCCAAATATCAAGTTTTTAATGACGAAAATCATATTCGACGCCAAATATTAAATTTTTTTCGTCGAATTCACATATCGACGCTAAAAGTACGACTTATAGCGTCGCAAATTATTCAACGCTAACGTGTTTTAACTATTCCAATAATTTTCGGCGTCGAAATAAAATTGCGACGCTAAATGTTATACTTTTAGAGTCAAAAATCATATTCGACGCCAAAACTTGACATTTAGCGTCGACGAAGTAGCGTCGCTAAAGGTTTATGAAGATTCCACTGACAATCCTTTAATATTTAGCGTCTAAATTTTAAATCGACGCTAAAAATCAGATTTTTAGCATCGAAATAGGAGATTCGACGCTAAAAATCAGACAATTAGCGTCGAATTTATGTTTCGACGCTAAAGATAGATTAAAATGCATAATGCCACCAACCCTTATCCCCCTCTTGCTTTTTCTCTCATTCTCTTCAATTTCATCCTCTGAAATCTGAGAATCTCTCATCTGCAACCTCACAACTCTCCTACAAATTTTAAAAAAAATTGTAATCAATTTTCCATAAGGTAAATCTTCTTTCATATTTCTTTATTATTTTCATTTTTTATGATTATGTTTATTATATACTTTTGTTAGTGGTTTATGATTCATATATGTAGATTAGTTAATTAATTAACTAAATATAATTTTTTTGTAAACTATTTAATTTATCAACTAAATATATATGTATATGCTTAAATAAATAATTAATGAATTAGTAATATTGATGAGTGTAATATGATGTTTAATAATTATATTATTATATTTAGGTATTTCGCTGAAATGGATAGAAATTGGATGAGCTCGCTGGATAGATTGAGTGTTGAATATCGTAATGGAGTGTATGAGTTCATGGAAGTCGCAAAGCAACACATTGATGCAGAATGTCGTGTTCGGTGTACATGTACAAATTGTTTGAATATGAAAATGAAACGGTTAGATGAAGTTCATAATCATTTATGCATGCCAGGAATATCACCAACTTACCGTACGTGGATTTATGACGGTGAGCAGTATAATTCTCAGTCACAGTTTATTGATTCCGGTGAAGGGAGCAATATTTACAATCAACCTGCAAACGATGAGATAACCGATGCTTTACATGACTTACAAGGTCCACAACTTGGTCATAGTGTAAGTGGTGACATGCCAGTGTTAAGTGGAAATGATCAAAATTTATTTAGTGAACTACTTGATGAGGCAAAAAAAATTCCATTTGAAGGTGCTGAAATGTCGATCTTGAATTTCGTTGTCAAATTATTACACATTAAAGTGATCAACAGAATGACCAACAAAAGTATTGATATGGTGCTAGAGTTACTTGGGCAAATGTTACCGGTTGGAAGCGAATTGCCTAAGTCGTACTACGAGGCAAAGAAAATGTTGCGTGATCTGGGAATGGGGTATGAATCCATTCATGCTTGTAAGTATGACTGTGTATTATTTCGTGCCAAGTATGAATCACTTGAATATTGTCCGATATGTGGTGAAAGTCGGTACAAAGTCCGTGGTATGGGGAAGAAAGTGCCTCAAAAGATATTGCGATATTTCCCTTTAACGCCCAGGCTGCAGAGGTTGTTCATGTCACGACACACAGCGACTGACATGATATGGCATCATGAAAAGAGGATCGGTGCGGAGGGCATACTTAGACATCCTGCGGATGGAACCGAGTGGAAGGAATCTGATGGTTTTAACCTATTTTGGAATATGTGCAACTCTTATAGCATGTGGCCCGTTATTGTTATTCAATATAACTTACCTCCATGGAAATGTATGAATGATCCGTTCATGTTTATGTCATTGTTTATCCCTGGTCCACGTTCCCCTGGTAAAGATATGAATATTTACTTGAGACCATTGATCGAGGAATTACAAACATTATGGAATGTGGGTGTGTATACCTATGATGAAGCTTTCGAGCAGTATTTTCAGATGCATGCCGCATTATTATGAACCATTAATGATTTTCCAGCATATGGTTCATTATCTGGATGGAGCACTAAGGGATACAAGGCATGTCCAGTTTGTGCGAGTCAAACACTTTCGCAACGATTACAGAATAAAATAGGATACACATGGCACAAGAGATTTCTTGAGTTGAGTCATCCTTGGCGGAGGAGTAAATTATTTAACGGTCAACATGAACCTCAAAGTATGCCCAGTCCATTGTCTGGATTCGACATACTTTGCCAACATCAACATCTCAGAGACAGCACACCAGGTAAACATTCTAATAATAGCGATAAAAATCGAAAACGTCAACCTGAAGAGTTGAATTGGACAGGAAATAATATTTTCTTTGAGTTAGAATATTGGGGGACTCTGAGTTTGCGACATAATTTGGATGTAATGCATATACAAAAAAACATTTATGAGAGTTTAGTGGGCAACTATTCAATATTCCGGGTAAGACAAAAGACACTGTAAATGCTAGATTGGATCTACAAGATCTTAGAATTCACAGTGAATTGCATTTACAAGTCACTTCTCGAGGTCTTATTAAGCCACCTGCTAGTTATGTGCTAACTCAATCAGAGAGAAAATCATTCTGTGATTGGCTGAAAATGGTTAAATTTCCTGAGATTATGCATCAAATATTGGACGTTGGGTAAGAGATGATACAATAACGGGGTTAAAGAGTCACGATTGTCATGTGCTTCTCGAGATTCTCCTTCCTGTTGGCATTCGACCTTATCTCCCCCCGAATGTATGCGACGTCGTACTTGATCTATGTGGCTTCTTTAAATAATTATGTCAGAGGACATTAACCACATCTGTTATTGACAAACTTGAGCGAGGAATCGTGATAATCCTATGTAAGCTAGAGCGAATTTTACCACCCGCTTTTTTTGATGTGATGGTACATCTGGCCGTGCATTTACCGGCTGAAGCTAGGAAGGAAGGTCTTGTCTATTACAGATGGATGTATCCCATTGAGAGGTACTATATATACAGTTTTAAATATTACATTCGAAATTTTTTTTATTTTCATTAAATTTATTATTAATGCAAACTTGTTGTCATATCTGCAGGGCTTTGAGAGATTACAAACAATATGTGAAAAACAAGGCGCGACTTGAAGAGTCAATAACAGAAGCTGTTGTAATAAGTGAAGCAATAACATTTTGTTCGATGTACATGCATAATATTGAAACTCATTTTAATCGTCGGCCACGAAACTATGATGGAGATGCAAATAATAAGCAAGATATCACAGTGTTCCGTCAAAATTGCAGATCATTTGGAGCAGTAGGTGTGAAATTACTAACTTTTGAGGAAGTTCAATGTGCGTATTGGTTTATATTGAGTAATTGCGATGAAGTGCAACCGTATTTAACGTAAGTCTTTTTGGTGCATAATTATATTTTTTTTGCCATACATTAACCTAACTCATTTTTTTGTAGGCAACATATTACAATGCTACAATGTGGTGGTGACCATAATGTTGATGGAACACACAAAAAAGAATTTCCTAAATGGTTTGAGACAACTGTAAGGCCTAACATTGTATATTTATTTTTATCCTAACATTAAATATTTTAGTTTGATATAAACACACATATATCTCTTTCATTGTTAGATAAACAACCAAGTGCAAAATGGTCAATTGGACTCGTCATCCTCGTTGGTTTCCTTGGCTTATGGGCCTAAAAAGCAGGCTTATGAATACAGTGGATACATTGTGAACGGGGTTAGATTTCATACCGAACTGCGAGATGTTGCTCATGTGACTCAGAATTATGGAATTGTAGTCCAAAGAGAACACGACTCAGATATTATTGACTTCTAAGGAGTGTTGCAATCAGTCATTGAGTTGATATACTGACCCAGACGACATATTGTGTTATTCGAATGCAAGTGGTTTGACACAAATGCAAGAAAGATGAGAATTCAAGTTAGTAATCATCTAACGTCAATTAATGTTCAACGTTTTTGGTACAAGAATGATCCATACATTTTTTGTACCCAATCACGGTCAGTGATATATATATCTGATCCAAAGTTAGGAAATTGATGAATGGTGGTAGAAAAGTTACAACATAGGGCCATTTGGGACAAACATGAGAAAGATAATGTTCCAATATCAGATGATACACAAGAAGTCTCTGACAACTTCGAAGTTCATGAACAGGTATTTCATGTACCAAATGTCACCGTTCCTGAAAATATCACATTAACTCGAGATAATACAGACGTTGAGCTAATTCCTCATTCTGAAGTTAGCGTAGAAGTAGCAATTGAAGAAGAATTTGACACTGAAGATGACTTCGAGTCAAGTCACGAATCCTCAAATATCGAAGATAATAGTGACTAATCTAGTTAGTATACTACGTGATGCATGATTAATTTGTACTATTTTTATGAATTTGATTGTTCTTTTGAATTACTATCATCATGTATGATTGGTGTTCTTGTTGTCATGTACATCAGTTGAATGTTAGTTTTTGTTATTATTAAAATAATTTATCATACGCTTTAGCGTCGAAATATAAATCGGCGCTAAAATTATGACATTTAGCGTTGAAATATAATTTCGACGCTAAAATAATGAAATTTAGCATTGAAATATAATGTCGACGCTAAAAGTTAACCTTTAGCGTCGATTGAAATATTTGGACGCTAAAGGTAAAACTTTTATTTTCCCCCAAAAAATTTCATTAAGTACCGCTATTTTTTTAGCGTCGAAATATGCGACACTAAAAGAAAATTAATTCGACGCTAAAAGTCCCGTAAATCCCTAAAACCAGTTTCACCTTCTTCTCGGCTCTGTGTTGTTAATTTGCAGCAAATCATTATTATCTTAGCAATCTCCAGAGGACGAAATATTTCAAGGTAAGTTTTTAAATCAAACATAGCAAATATCAAATTTAGTAAGTTTCTAACACTCTCCTATTCAATTTCAACATTCTAAGCATGATTTATTTTCCCCCAATTTCCAAATTTTGAAACCCTAGGTTTAAATTGGATGTATTTGGCATGATTAAGTTGTTATGGTGCATGTTCATGTTCTATCATGCTAAATTCTATGAGTTAAGTATGTAAGTTGTTGGAAATTGAAACTTTGCAAATGTGAGTGTCATTGAGCTGCCCGAATGGTGTCCATAACAGGGGGGAGTTTGATTATGTTTTTGGAGGGTGAAATGGACGCATATTAAGGCATTTTAGTATGGTTATACATTATGTTTTTGTGTATCGAATTTAATTTGTTATTCAAGATTGTAAATGGTGGGTCTGTGTGTTTGTTGCTGCCGAGAGGGTGAGTGGTCTGTGTGTTTTGTTGGTTTATGGTGAGACGGGAGAGGTGAGAACAGCAGTATTTTGCTGCTGTTCTGGACCAGAACAGCAGGAATGTTGCTGTTCTCACCTCTCTCGTCTCACTCTCTCACCATAATTTAATGACATATTCCTAGAGATAATATTAATGTATAGTAAAACCAACGGCGGAAAATAAATTATTTTGATCGTATGGCTTGTGTTTTAGGTTGGATTTTGATAACATTTATAAGAAAATAACTTCCAGATTTTGTTAAATTATTTTTTAACAGAGTAACACATGTGAGGTGCAATCATTTCCAGATTTTTTCCGAGTGGCACATTACAATGAGAAAAACAAATGGATAAATGAATAAACCGAACGCTGCTATGTAAGTTTCAGTTTTTAAAATAAAAATATAATTATTATATATGTTATTTTTTTCTAAAAAATTCTAACATTAATTTTTTTTTTTAAACAGAACGAAATGATGGAACTCCAACATCAAACTCAGGAGATAGGGTCCGACCCGATACCAGATGAGCAGTTTGTCGCAATTGGTTTTCAAGAATCAGACAGCTTACAACGTTGGCCTTGGCACTCGTAAGAAGCCGACGTCATCTGCAAGCAATACTGTTAATTCGGACAATACCTCATCTCTTCGAGACCAGTTAGTCACCACCCAAGACCAGCTAGCCACCACCCAAGACCGGCTAGCCACCACCGAAGACCAGCTAGTCACCACCCGAGATGAGCTGGAGAAGACTAAGGAGGTGCTACAACAGGTCAAGGTGGACCACGAGAAGAAGATGGAGCAGTTCGAACAGCAAATGTTGGCTTTCCGCCAGATGTTGGAGGCCTCACTCAGTCAGGGTGCAATTCGTTTCACGTGCTGAAGGAAAGTAGGAGGCTGAAGCCCGGGGAGATGCAGTTGCGGTTCGGGAGTGGAGACTCTTTGGATGCAGTTGCAGTGGGAGTATGCGAGATCTCATTACCGAATGTGACATTTTTGTTAAATGAATGCCATTTTGTACCTGGATGTGTAGCTAATATTATATCACTTTTTGTATTGGATACAGAAGGCTTTTGTATTAATATTAAAAATAGTTCTTTATATTTATATGATAGTAATAATATTCAGATCCTTTGTTGTCCAAACCAGCATGGTCATTATACATTGCAAACTTCAAAAGATATATTAAGTACTGGAGTTAATAAACGTAGTTTACCTGTAATTAATAATACTGAACTTTGGCATATGAGACTTGGTCACATTGGCGTTAACGCCTTACCCAATTGGTTAGGAATGGTTTGATACCAGATCTTACCATTGAATCCTATCCAACTTGTGAATCCTGTATTCAGGGTAAGATGACCAAAGCCCCATTTTCTGGTGTTGGACACCGCGCCACTAACTTACTGGAACTCGTACATTCTGATGTATGTGGTCCACTAAGTCAGACTGCTCACAGTGGTTATTCGTACTTCGTTACCTTTACCGATGATCTGTCACGGTACAGTTATGTCTATTTGATGAGACATAAATCGGAAACCTTTGAAAAGTTCAAAGAGTTCCGAAATGAAGTAGAAAAACAAACTGGTAAATATATTAAATGCCTTCGATCAGATCGAGGCGGCGAATATATGAGTGGTGAGTTCATGGATTATATGAAGGAGAATGGGATCCTCGCTCAATATACTCCTCCAGGTACTCCACAGCACAATGGAGTGTCTGAGAGGAGAAATCAGACTTTATGGATATGGTCCGATCAATGTTGAGTTTCACAGATTTGCCCTATTATTTATGGGGCTACTCTCTCTTAACAGTCGCACATCTTTGAACAAGATTCCTTCAAAAGTTGTTCCTACGACTCCGTATCAGATATGGTTCGGTAGGAGACCAAATCTTAATTATATTAAGGTTTGGGGTTGTCCTGCCTATGTCAGAGTGACTCAGCAAGATAAGCTTTCGCCTCGAGGGCAAAAGTTTAGGTTTGTCGGATATCCTTCGAATACGAGGGGATATCTGTTCTATGATACCGAGCATCGAAATGTGTTTGTAGCTCGCTTCGCAAAATTTCTAGAAGTAGAATTTTTTTCAGAAGGTGGTAATCATAGACAAGTTGAGCTTGATGAAGTCCAACCTGAAAACACAACGAACCAACGGAGGAACCTGAAGTTCAAGTAGATGAAGGACCTTCAACACACACACTCCGTAGGTCGGAAAGGGTATCTAGACCTCCTGAACGCTTGTATTTGATACAAGAAAAGAGTCTGGATGTTCTCTTAGTTGAAGAGACAGATCCTTTCACCTATAGAGAATCGATGTTGGACATCGACTCCGTGAAATGGCAAGTGCCATGAAATCCGAGATAGACTCAATGCATGAGAATCAAGTTTGGGACTTGGTTCCGCTTCCCGAAGGAATTGTTCATATCGGTTGTAAATGGGTTTACAAGAGGAAGCGCGGGCCTGACAGTAAGGTTGAAACTTACAAGGCCGGACTGGCAGCAAAAGGTTACACGCAGCGACCTGGCGTCGACTACGATGAAACTTTTTCACCAGTAGCAATGCTTAAGTCTATTCGGATTTTGCTTTCTATAGCTGCGTATCATGACTACGAGATTTGGCAAATGGATGTCAAAACAGCTTTTCTAAATGGATTTCTTGATGAAGAAATCTATATGGAACAGCCGGAAGGTTTTGCGTCCAGCGAAAACTCAGGCATGGTATGTAAGCTTAAGAAGTCCATTTATGGACTTAAACAAGCTTCACGAAGTTGGAATCTTCGATTCGACGAGATTATTAGATCGTCTGGTTTTCTCAAGAATTCAGAAGATTCCTGTGTGTATCAGAAGGCCAGTGGGAGCATGGTCGTATTTTTAGTCCTATATGTTGATGACATCCTAATCATTGGGAATGATTTAGGTATGTTACAAAGCGTTAAAGCGTACCTCTGTAAGAATTTCTCCATGAAGGACCTGGGAGAAGCTTCATATGTTTTAGGGATAAAACTCTATAGAGATAGACAAAGGAGGTTGATTGGGTTATCCCAATCAACGTACGTAGATAAGATCTTGGAACGGTATAGTTTTGGTAACTGTAAGACAACAAACATACCGTTCAGACATAGGATTCATCTTTCTAAGAAGATGTGTCCACAAAAAGAAGATGAGAATGTTAGAATGTCTAACCAACCTTATGCTTCGTGTTTGGGTAGCATAATGTATGCCATGTTATGTACGAGGCCTGATATCAGTTTCGCTGTTAGCGTAACTAGTCGATATCAGTCCAATCCGAGTAATGACCATTGGATGGCCATTAAACATATCCTAAAGTATCTTAAAGGTACTAAGGATAAGTTAATAATTTATGGAGGAAATGAACTGCAAGTTAACGGGTATACGGATTCCGATTTCCAATCGGATCCCGATGATAGAAAGTCTACATCTGGATTTGTCTTTACCCTTAACGGAGGTGCAGTTTGTTGGAAGAGTTCCAAACAGGGATCGACAGCTGATTCCACCACTGAGGCGGAATATATTGCAGCTTCTGAAGCTGCAAAAGAGGCTGTGTGGATAAAGAACTTTATCACAGAATTGGGAGTTATCCCAAGTATCGAGAATGCGATTCCGTTATACTGTGATAATACTGGAGCCATTGCGCAAGCAAAGGAACCGAGGGCGCATCAAAAGTCGAAGCATGTGGAACGCAAGTACCACATCATTCGAGAGATCATGTCGCGGGGGGATATTGTCGTGTGCAAGATACCGAGTGAAGATAATGTAGCAGACCCGCTGACGAAGGCCATACCTCCGAAGTTGTTTGATAAACACGTGGAGTCGATGAGTATTAGATACAATTGATATTGGCACTAGAGCAAGTGGGAGATTTTGTTGGGGTTGGTGCTCAGAGCGCCAATTCCCGGTTGTATTTCTGTTGAATACTTCTGTAAAACATTATATAATGAATAATATATGCAGTTTCTATAATATAATCTATCTTTTAATATGGTAAAGACGTATAGAACTTAGAATGATTAGTCATGGCACTGTTGCAAAAGCGTCACAACAGACATTGAGTAGTATCATGACGTTGTCATTCTCAGACAGTTCCTGGTCAAGGTTTACACTACTTGGTCAGTATAGTAAACCCGTTGAGACCGGTACATGTCGTATACTGGAATATATGATTCCAATGGTTTCTCAATGAACCATTAGTCTTGGAGACTAGTATAGACGTATAGGTGTTTATAGCGGATAAACACTGAAGGACTCACCGAAGATTCTTAATGGATGGTACACCAACGTCAATAAGAATCTTCTCGGGTTGAGTAGCACTTGTGATTCTTAGACTTGAGATGCCATTGTGGGCACATGAGACATCTTCTACACTTAGATGGCAGTCACGTCACCGATCTATTCATATCATACCTCCGTCTGTTCGTTGGGTGTAGACAGATCCTCAGGGTGTCCTATGTGTATCAAGATAGGATCCGTCAGTTCTGTGTATCAGAGCATAGGTAGTCCATATGATTAGCAATCAGATAAAACCATGGGCCCGTGGTAAAGTTTAGAAGCTAGTTCTAAACATACTTTTAGAGATTGCTAATGGAATAGTCGACTGGATAATCCCCATAGAGATTTGACGTTTACATCTGTATCTCTGGGATTTATCCGGATACCTGTGACGGAGGAATTATACATTTTCCATGACCTCGACCTGTATGATTCAGCAGCGATTATCCGTGATCGTCATAATCTACGGGTGGATAGATTATGGACACGAAATTAGAGTTCGTGACGGATATACCTGAATCTAGAGAGTCTCAATAATGAAACAAACTCGTAGAGCACTATAGCAACATTAATAAATAATATTGATTATTTATAAAGTCGTTTAAAGGTTAAACGCAAGATACGTGCTAAAGGGACTAGATAGTCATTTGCCTAATTATTGTGTATTTACATTTATACTTGATTAATTTAAATACACATTAATTAATAGTCAAAATGAGTTATTTGACTATATCCTAAATGAATATATATTTTTAATATTTAATGTAAATATTATACATATATTTAATATATTTGTATTGATTAATTAATTAATTATTTAATTGTTAAATGATTAAATTAATTAAAATATAAATATCTTACATTATGATATTTTAAGTAAATGATATTTGTTGCCATTGTTGACTTAAATAAATATCCATAAAGTGTTTTAGATATTTGTCAAGTTGATTAAATGATTTTGAAATGAAATTGAAATGAAAAATTTGGTATATACATTACTTGAATTTTCGGCCAAGGCCAAAAATGCACAAGTATATATTGTTTTCATTTTCTTTTCATTGGTTAACCTAATACACTTTTCATAAAACTCCATTGAAAAAACTAAGGAAACAAGTGAAAGAGAAAAGGAAAAACCTAAAGAAAAGCTTGGATTTTGTAAGTTTTTCAAACTTACTATTAGAAAGGAAATTGTTCCTTAGGATCTAGGCAACATCTTGTGATGTTCTTAAGTTTTTATTTTCTTTATTTCTTGTGTTTTTGATGATGGAATTTTTGTTGAATGTGTTGAGCATGTATGATTAAAAAGCTTGTGACTATTATAGTTGCAACTATTCTTTTAAGGTTTTGGAAACCATGTTGCTAATATAGAGTTGTTGAACCACTCTTAGATGACCTAGATTTGATCTTGAGTTGTTTCATTGTGTTGAGACTTGGATTGGATGGAAGAATGATGATTGAAGTAATTGATTTAATGTATTTGGTCTAATTTGTCCAATTGAGGAAATTGAAAAATTAGGGTTCATGACTAATTCCAAATTTGGGGATTTTCATATATGTTGTGTATTTGTATGTGTATATGATGCATATAAAGTTTCATGTTGATTGGATTTCATTTGGATGTGTCTTGAAGCATGAAAGTGCAAAATGCACAAATTGGAGCCCAATGGTGCTTTCGGCCAATGATCAATAATTTGGGGATTTTGATTATTTTGGTGTTTTGATGTTTTGAACATGCTAAGTTCATCTTAGAAATGATTTAGAATCATTCAAAATTGATTAGATCAATTTCGGACTAAAATGGACAAAATACCAATAAGGGCAATTCGGTAAATTCACTTAAATATGATTGATTGAATTTTATTTTCATAATTTGATTATTGGATAATTAAATAAATATATTTATTTAATTAATCTGAGAAAAAGTTTTGAAATCGGAAAATACGATTTTCCACCGCTTCCGCTGCGTTACCGGATTCAGCCCCTAAAAACCCCTACAACTGCCATCTAAGTGTAGAAGATGTCTCATGTGCCCACAGTGGCATCTCAAGTCTAAGAATCACAAGTGCTACTCAACCCGACAAGATTCTTATTGACGTTGGTGTACCATCCATTAAGAATCTTCGGTGAGTCGTTCAGTGTTTATCCACTATAATCACCTACACGTCCATACGAGTCTCCCTAGACTCATGGTTCATTGGGATAAACCATCAGACCAAGTCTCGATATACGACATGTACTGGTCTCAACAGATTTGACTAACCGACCCGTGTTAGTGAATCTTGACCAGGAACTGTATTTGATAATATACATTTAGCAGTGACATTTCCCAATGTCAATTACAAACTATCTTTGTAACTGTGTACTGCATTATATATTATCGGGCCTTTGTCTAATATATACATATCACTAAACCACATTTAGTTTCAATCTAATCGTAATCAGATCGAATATGTATATAAAAACAAGAGGTGCAACCATAAATAAGTAATATTATGGAAAATGAGATTGTTCATATTCATGAATAAGACATAAATACGGTCCAGATTGGCGCTCTGAGCACCAACCCCAACAATTTCTCCCACTTGCTTTTGTGCCAATCCACGGTATCATATACACATCTCAATGTGTATCGTATACTCATGGCTCTCAAAAGCTCACCTCGTACTTAAGAGGTAGGCAACAAGAAGTAGGTCCGCTATGACATATTGAGTTTGTCAAACAAACTCCATCGTTTCCCATAGTCAGCATAATTCATATTTTGTAGAATCTAAATTATACATTAATATGACACTGATTTATATCTGTATTGTGCTACAGCTACTGAGTTGTCTAAGTATTCATGGATCAAATCCAAAATACTATGAGGACAACCGCAAGCACAACACCAATATAAAACTTCTAATTTATAAGGTCACTATGCAACTTCGTAAGTCAATACTTCATAAGTTACATCTAATTCCACTAAATAGTAGAATCCTTCGTGACACTCCCTTGCATCTTTTGTGACTCTTTATGACGTAGACTGTCTAACGTCATAATTAGTCTCAAAACTAATATGACTCTAATGGTTGCAGACTGTATTCTCCATGAATTAGAAACTCGTTCTTAATATCTCAAAGATCACAAAGAACGTGTTTCAAGATCCATCCTATGGTCTATAGGATATCAAAATAACTCGTAACAATTACGATTAAAAATTGATATCTTTAATCGCACATAATAAAGCATTCATTATGTCATCATCAAATGATACATAAGATTGATTAGACATTTTAATTAATATCTCTTTCGAAAAAGGAATCATCATTTACGAAAGATGAATACTATATATAAGACACACAATAACTGTCAAACAGTTATACTAACTGTCATACAGATAGCCTTGTTGTGTCTTTTATTAGATCACATCTAATGCACGAATAATAAGAGTATCTCACAAGTCTCTTAGTTTTATATCTTATATAAAACTTTATATCAAATATAATAGAGACTACTCCCACTGTTTTCACAGAGTAAAAAAGACTTCGGTAAACCTTTTACCTCACAAACATCTCATTAATACTATAATAATGATAATGTTGTTAGGATATATAACACTAAAAAGTAATTTGTACGCTCCTACTAACCCTTCAAACACATATGTATTCTCTATACTTTGACAAGATCAGACAATCTGACTGATGTCAAAAATAGAGAACACAGATTTCCGGAAGACTTATCCGAGTCTACAATAGGCTTTATAAGCTAGCATACTAAACTGCAATCTCAACAGAACACAAACTCTAGGGCCATTCCAGAACGAACTCTTCAAATGAAGAAATCACAACTGATCTTTTATCTGAATAAGTCATTCAAAAACGTCACTTTGCATTCTTTAGCTAAAATATACAGTTTAATATCAACATTAACCAATATATCTTTAATTGTTCAATTAGAATGACTAGAGATAAGTTTTCTCTGAATCTACTGAGTATAACTTTTTTCATTGTCATATTGTAAAAGTCAACCCTTTAATAAGCTCACACTGCTTTCGCTGCGCAAACAATTAGCACATATCATGAACTAATTCATAATGAAAGCTTAATCAAGTTCAAAACTTGATCGTAGTAAACTATGAACAATCTTAGATCTATGGTTCAATGGTGAACTTCCAGAATCGATATCAAATATCGCTTCCATTATAAGTTATAGGATAATTTTCTTCGGTAAGAAAACAACTGAATCATTAAGTATCAAATACTCGTAAATGATTCTGATATCCTATTAAACTTATATAGAAGATGGATAAGGGGTTTTTCATCTTATTAATTACGTAGTTCCATTTATAGTTTATCATTCTCACAATTGACTTCAATAAGTCAAGACTTTTCTACAATAGTTAACATCTGATGTTACACACCAAGTAATAAAATAATTTTATTACTTAGGATCGTAGGAAATATATTTTATTAAATAGAATACAATATTCTATAAAATAGAATAAATGATAAACTTTTAATTATACCTCTAAGGTGTAAGTAATTTCCATTATATAACTATTATATAAAAGAAATATTCAAATCTCAAACTTTTCAAGATTCAGATTTTCTACATATACATATCATATATGTAAATGTAGAAATTAATGGAACCTAAATTAAAAAGATGAACTAGTGTTACTGGAGCATAACCCCAAGAGTATTGAAACTAATTCGGTAATATTCAATATCAAACGAATCAAATCATATAAGATTCAACTGCTCCCACTACTCAATTCCATCAAGATGGAATCGTGGAAGAATAATATTGAATATGAATCATATTCACTGAATAACCTTAGAACTAATTGCTTTAAATTCATATGTTTGATCATATCAAAGATCTTTGAACAATTCAAAGACTTGTTATGAATTTTAAGGATCATATTTTCAAAATTTCAGATTGAATATATTTGAACCAGTCAAATATGTTCAATCTGCGTTTCATTAGAACAGATTGAACGTTCTTGATCATTTCAAGACGTTCAATATGTGTTCCTTCAGAAACACGTAACTAAGTTATGACAATTCCCCAACTAAGTTACGAAATAAAGAAAACTATCTTAAGCAATTATTATTTATTAAACTACATACATCTAATGTATCAGTTTAATAAATCTGGTGGTCCAATGACAATCATTTGTTAAACGAGATCTTAATCACCTTCCTGAATACAATATTCATTAAATGGATAAGGATGTGTGGTGTGATCTCGTATCAAACCATCCTTTACTATACGGAATAAGCATCTAATGCTTAAGTGATTAAACTCATAAAGCACCGTTCTAAATTATTTATTTTACCGAATAATTTTTCTTAATGTTTATCTCTACGTCAATGACACTACTAGTTGTATTTAAGATATATATAACAAATGTTTATTAAGAAAAAGTAACTATCCAATAGTGGCAAGTTCCGATATCAAATATCAAAACAATCGTTAACTAATATTTTAAATAACTAGACGGGAGATCTGATATCTAATACCTATAGTTGTTGTATTGTGAAAATCGATATTTTCTATACACAATTATACGTATCTTCTTTCTTTAGCTTTACTATTTGCATTCAACTATTCACAACAATTGCAAATAACTGATTAACAAATTGTGTCAGACACATTGCTTCTAAAGGTCATTAAAGCTAAGAAACGTCATTACTAGATAAACAAATAGCTAATGGGGCTTTCTTAATGCCAGTCAAGAATCTCGAGACATGAACTAATTCAAGTCAATTCTTACTGCATAAGAAATTATTCTATCTAAAGTATTATATCCTAAAAGGGATAGCTATCTAGATTATCTATCATGACTTAGAAACTAAGTCATTAACCATCTTGATTTTTCAAGAAAATCGGAACAGCAATTCCCGATGGTTTAGACAAATCTAATAATATCCTAGTCCAATAGTATCTAAAACCTATTCTAGAATAACTGCAACCAATAGTCAAGTCAGATAACATATCAAAATATGTGTGCAGTGAATTAAAAGTTAATTCTATCTAATATAGATTAAGGAAAAAAAACAAGCGGCTATTTCCATAATAATACGCACTGCCTAAGTTATGGAATATTTTAAACTTAGCAGTGCCTCCCACTATTTTACGTAATACCGTAATCCCCAACGGAAAATTGAGAATTCAATAATTAAATCGAATTCCATAATGGAAAGTGGACCCCATGAATATATTTCGACTCACAGCAGAGGCACGGTCTCGCCTACGTTTATTCACAGGTAGACAGCTCATTGTCAATCACTCACTAGTGACTCCTTGGTTTTCCGGTCCTGGTCGTTTCTCGTTGTCGCTGCTGAGGCAGGCCCACAAGGAGACGTACCAAGGTTAAACTCGTCAATGATAAACTCAAGTTACTTGCGTAACCCTGACAGCTAGGGCACGTACAGTATTCCGCTTTCGCTTGAATTTATCTAGTATCTAATATACATCCGGCATAAATAAATCTCTATCAACTACATCCTCACAGCAGAGGCACAGTCTCGAATGTAGTCACGGAAAAATATTTATAAACCGTATTGACAAGACGGACCAAGAAACAAGTATTCCAAATACCAGTTACTTCAAAACCTTATTAAGCGGGGATATTCTTCTAAGTGTCATACACCCTAAATCTAATCAAATTAGATTATGACATGCATGTATAAGTTAAAAACATGATTAAACATTGAATCAAACAAGCTAATCATTTTAGGGGGCCTAGAATCAAACTCGCTCTGATACCATTTTGAAGGGGTTTTTAGGGGCTGAATCCGGTAACGCAGCGGAAACACGGGAAATCAAATTTTCCGATTTCAAAACTTTTTCTCGGTTTAATTAAATAAACATATTTATTTAATTACCCAATAATAAAATTATGAAATAAAAATTCAATAAATTAAATTTATGTGAATTTACCGAATTGCCCTTACACTTGGCATTTTGTTCATTTTAGTCCGAAATTGTTCAAATAAATTTTGGATGATTGTAAATCATTTCTAAGATGAATTTAACATGTCCCAAATGTCAAAATACCAAAAGCAACAAAAATCCCAATTTTTGAGTGCCTTAGCCGAGAGCCTCCATTAGGGGGGGTTTGTGCATTTTGCATTTTCATGGTTCAAAATAGGGGTGAACACAATTTCGGGTCAAACCGCAAACCGCACCGAACCGAACCGAACCGCGCGGTTTGAAAAAATATTAAAAATGATTTTGAACCGCACCGAATCGAACCGTAAATTTCGGTTTGGTGTGCGTTTTTGACCCATGTCAAACCGCGAACCGCCCAAACCGCAAATTTTGACTCGAACCGCGACCTGAACCGCAAACCGCAGACCCGCGTTCAAATTAAATATTATTTTATATTTTTCTTCTTCTTAACTATGAAAATTAAGATATTTAATGATCATATAACAATATGTAATTAATAAATGAAAATTATGTAATTTTTTCTTCAAATATAATGTGAAAACACACAAAATTTTCTTAAAAAATTTATAATCCAAACCGCTAAACCGCCAACCCGAACCGCAGCGGTTTTCCTTATCAAATTTGCGGTTTCATTTTCTAATTTCCCAAACCGCCAACCCGCGCGGTTTGAAGTGAAAAACGAAAAAACCGCCTCGAACCGCACTGCGAACAACCCTAGTTCAAAACACATCAAGGCAAAATCCAATCAACCCAATATTTTACATGCATCATATACACATCCAAATACACCATATAAATGAAAAGCCCCAAATTTGGAAGTGGTCTTAAACCCTAATTTTTCAATTTCTTCAAATTGGACAAATTAGACCAAATTGGTTAAATCCAATACTTCAATCATGTTTCTTCCATCCAAATCAAGTCTCAACACAATGAAATAACTATAGATCAAATCAAGGTCATTTAAGAGTGGGTCAACAACTCTAGATTAGCAACAAGGTTCTAAAATCATAAAAAGGATGCTTATTACTACACTAGTAACAATCTTCCAACATCATACATGCATTACACCTTAATCAAACTTTAATCCATCAAAAGTACAAAGAATAAAGAATAGAAAAACTTAAGAACATCACAAGATGTTTCCCACAACAAGAGGAACAAATTACTCTCTAATGGAAGGTTGGAAATACTTACTAAATTCCAAGCTTTTCTTTGATTTTCTTTTCTTTTCTCTCTACCTTCTTTGTTTTGTTTTAATGGAGTTTTTATAAAGTGTATTAGGTTATCCAAATCCTAAATGAAACAAAACAATATATACTTGCTACCAAAATCACCTTGGCCGAATTTGGCTATAGCAAAAACAAGATATATTAATTTCAATTTCATTTGAATTTCATTAAGCCAAGTTGATAAAATGATCATTACACTTTAATGATAATTTTTAACAAGTCAACAATGGCAACTAAGTCATTAAAACAAATATCTAAACCTTAAGATATTTATATTTTAATTAATTTAATCATTTAACAATTAAATAATTAATTAATTATAAATATATTAAATATATGTATAATATTTACATTAAATATCAAATAGATATATTCATTTATGATATTAGTCAAATATCTCAATTTGACAATTAATTAATGTGTATTTGAATTAATCAAGTATTAAATACAAATACACAAAAATTAAGGAAATGACTATCGGGTCCTTTCACATTTATTTTGCGTTTAACCTTTAAACGACTTTATAAATAATCAATATCATTTATAATTGTTGCCCTAGTGCTCTACGAGTATATTTCATTATTGAAACTCTCTAGATTCAGGCATATCCGTCACGAAATCTAATTTCGTGTCCATAATTATCCACCCGTAAATTATGACGATCACGGATAACTAGCTGAATCATACAGGTCGAGGTCATGGCAAATGTATAATTCCTCCGTCACATGTATCCGGATAAATCCCAGAGATATAGATGTAAATGTCAAATCTCTATAGGGATTATCCAGTCGACTATTCTATTAGCAATCTCTAAAAGAACATTTAGAACTAACTTCTAAATTGCACCATGGGCCCATGGTTTTTATCTGATTGCTAATAATATGGACTACCTATGCTCTGATACACAGAACTGACGGATCCTATATTGACACACACAGGACACCCTGAGGATCTATCTACATCCAAGGAACAGGCGGAGGTCTGATCTTAATAGATCGGTGACGTGACTGCCATAAGATGTCTCATGTGCCCACAGTGGCATCTCAAGTCTAAGAATCACAAGTGCTACTCAAACCGACAAGATTCTTATTGACGTTGGTGTATCATCCATTAAGAATCTTCGGTGAGTCATTCAGTGTTTATCCACTATAAACACCTACACGTCTATACGAGTCTCCCTAGACTCATGGTTCATTGGGATAAACCATCGGACCAAGTCTCGATATACGACATGTACTGGTCTCAACAGATTTGACTAACCGACCCGTGTTAGTGAATCTTGACCAGGAACTGTATTTGATAATATACATTTAGCAGTGACACTTCCCAATGTCAATTACAAACTATCTTTGTAATTGTGTACTGCATTATATATTATCGGGCCTTTGTCTAATATATACATATCACTAAACCACATTTAGTTTCAATCTAATCGTAATCAGATCGAATACGTATATAAAAATAAGAGGTGCAACCATAAATAAGTAATATTATGGAAAATGAGATTGTTCATATTCATGAATCAGACATAAATACGGTCCGGATTGACGCTCTGAGCACCAACCCCAACACTATATATATATAGTTTTAAATATTACATTCTTAAATTTTTACTCTGCATTGAATTTAGTATTAATGCAAACTTGTTGTCATATCTGCAGGGCTTTGGGAGATTACAAACAATATGTGAAAAACAAGACGCGCCCTGAAGGGTCAATAGCTGAAGCTGTTGTAATAAGTGAAGCAATAACATTTTGTTCGATGTACATGCAGAATATTGAAACTCATTTTAATCGTCGGCCACGAAACTATGATGGAGATGCAAGTAATTCGCATGATATCACAGTGTTCCGTCAAAATTGCTGACCATTTGGAGCAGTAGGTGTCAATACTAACCTTTCAGGAAGTTCAACGTGCGCATTGGTTTATATTGAGTAATTGTGATGAAGTGCAACCGTATTTAACGTAAGTTTTTCTGGTGCATAACCATAGTATTTTTTCCATACATTAACCTAACTCATTTTTTGTAGGCAACATCTAACAATGCTACAATGTGGTGGTGACCATAACGTTGATGAAACAAACAAAAAAGAATTTCCTAAATGGTTTGAGACAACTGTAAGGCCTAACATTTTATATTTATTTTATCCTAACATTAAATATTTCAGTTTGTTATATTAACACATCTATTTCTCTCATTGTTAGATTAACAACCAAGTGAAAAATGGTCAATTGGACTCGTCATCCTCGTTGGTTTCTTTGGCTTATGGGCCTCAAAAGCAGACTTATGAATACAGTGGATGCATTGTCAACGGAGTTAGATTTCATACCGAACAGCGAGATATTACTCATGTGACTCAGAATTATGGAATTGTAGTCCAAGGAGAACACAGCTCAGATCTTATTGATTTCTACGGAGTGTTCCAATCGGTCATTGAGTTGAATACCGACCCAGACGACATATTGTGCTATTCGAATGTAAGTGGTTTGACACAAATGCCAGAAAGAGGAGAATTCAAGTTAGTAATCATCTAACGTCAATTAATGTTCAACGTTTTTGGTACAAGAATGATCCATACATTTTTTGTACCCAAGCACGTTCAGTGATATATATATCTGATCCAAAGTTAGGAACTGGATGGATGGTGGTAGAAAAGTTACAACATATGGGCATTTGGGACACGCAGGAGAAAGATAGAGTTGACATATCAGATGAAACACAAGAAGTCTCCGGCAACTTTGAAGTTTCTGAACATATATTTTATGGACCAACTGTTACCGTTCCTGAAAATATCACATTAACACGAGATAGTACAGACGTTGAGATAATTCCTCATTCTGAAGTTAGCGTGGAAGTAGCAAGTGAAGAAGAATTTGACACTGAAGATGATTTCGATTCCAGTCACGAATCCTCAAATACCGAAGATAATAGTGATTAATGAAGTTAGTGTATGATGTGATTGATGAATAATTTTTATTATTATAATGTATGATGCTTATTTTGAATTAATTTAAAATATGGTTGAAAGATTGTCGTAATTATTAATAGTATAATTATCATATTAATGTTATTATTATTTTTAATGGTAGTAATTTATCGTCGAATTAGAAATGTCGACGCTAAATGTATAAAATTTAGCGTCGAATTAGAAATGTCGACGCTAAATGTATAAAATTTAGAGTCGAAATAATTTTCGACGTTAATAAATATATTTTTTATTTGACGTAACTTTAATATATATATTTTTTTGCGTCGAAAACAAAAATCGACGCTAAATGATAGAAATTTAGTGTCAACTTTTCTGTTTCGACACTAAATATTATACATTTAGCGTCGAAAATTATAATCGACGCTAAATGTTAAACATTTAGCGCCGATGTTATATTTTTCGACGCTAAATAAAAAAAATTAAATTTCCTGAAAAAAATAACCCTAATTTTTAATAAACCACCAAATTTTTAGCGTCGAAATTATTTACTTTTAGCGTCGAATAAGTTCGACGCGAAATGTCCATTAAATCCCTCAACCAGTGTCTTCTTTCTTTCTCGGCTCAGACGACCAAAACTGCTCTCACTGTAGGATTCCCTCTCTCGGCTCCAACACTCTATTCTTCATCAAATTCATCGAATTTGAAGGTAAATGTTATTTGAATTATTCTTTACATTGGATTGATCTGATGATGATGGTTTTTATTTTCTTGATAAATGAGTGATGGTGTTAAGTGTGATGTTTTGATTTTTTGAGATTGGTTTTATTTGGATTCATTTCTCTGATGATGGATGAATTGAAAAAAATAGTTAGGGTTGCGTTGAGGTTGGTTTGTTTTGTCTTGGTTTGTGTTGATGGGAGAGAGTTTGGTGGTGAGGGTTGTGGAAAAAATGGGTGGAGGGTTATTTTGCTTTAGTTTGAGTGAGTGAGTTAGGGTTTGAGTTGGGTTTGTGTCTTTGGCTTGTGGTGAATCTGCGTATGGTGGTCGTTTGTGATGATGGCGTCGTAAGTGGTGGTTCGTGGGATTTTGACATGATTTGTGAATTATTGTTGAATTGGTCGAGCGAGGGAAATTTGGAGTTTTTTGCTTGTGGCTATGTGAGTGAGAGCTTTGTATATTTTTGTTGTGATTCTTGTATGTGAGAGAGATTTAGGTGAGCGAGAGAGGGAAAGCCAGTGAGAAAGAGGGCGTCCAGAGAGAACAGCAGCAAATTGCTGCTATCTGGACGCCCTCTTTCTCTCTGGATTTGGCTTGTGGTGAATCTGCGTGTGGTGGTCGTTTGTGTGATGATGGTGTGAGTGGTTGGTTCGTAGGATTTTGACGTGATTTGTGAATTATTATTGAATTGGCCGAGCGAGGGAAATTTGGCGTTGTTTGCTTGTGGCTATGTGAGTTATAGCTTTGTATATTTTTGTTTGTGATTCTTGTATGTGAGATAGATTTAGGTGAGCGAGAGAGGGAAGGCCAAGGCCGAGAACATTAAACTTTGTGGGTTTTTGCAGATGGCACCGGGCAATCGCAGACGGGCTAATGCGACTCCATCTACATCAGCAAAGACAACTGGCTCTGGTGGAGTCTCTTCTAGCACAAGTAAGTCCAGTACAGCGAAGGGTCGAGGACGCACCCGTGGTCTGGGGTTGGCTAAGTACGTTAAGGCTCACGGCCATATCCGGATTGAGATATCAGATGATGGACACAGTCAAGTCGGACAACATAATTCAGTGTTTACTACAGCCATAGGAGCTACAGCTCGATTTGAAGCTCCCCAAAACTACGTTTCTTGAAGAAAGATACCGTGGGAGACGAAAATCAACCAGCTATTTCTTCGCTACTTGTGAGTTTCCGTACGGTATTAAGTTTTCAATATTGTTTGTTAGTTAAATTTTTATTTTATACTTATTTTACTAGTTGATATTCATGTAGGAGTGGTTCGACTTCGATCTGACCAAAGTGAATGTCCAACAATATATGACTACCACATGGGGAAAAGTTATAAAGATTATAGGACAAAAGTCCTAAAACCAATATTCGACGAACATGGACCTTTAGATGCTCAACAACACAAGCCTGATTTATAGAGGAGCAAGACTGGACATTCTTATGTGAGCTTTGGTCTAGCAAAAAACACGAGGTAAATTTTGAAATAAACGGAAATTTATAATTGTCTTTGTTTTCGATGCTTACAGTGTTGGTAAATGCAGGATAAATGTCACGCAAATGCGGAAAATCGAAATCACTTGCGTTTTAACCACCGTGGAGGTTCGAAGCCATTTATCCAACATCGTGCCGAACATTCTGAGTGAAATATATCCTAACGTAAAACAGTTCATTGTTTTTACTAATGTGGAATAATATTGAATTTATTTTCTGTTTATAACAGAGTAGCACAGGTGAGGTGCAATCATTTCCAGAATTTTTCCGTGTGACGCATTACAATGAGAGAAACAAATGGATAAATGAAGAAGTCGAACGCTGCTATGTAAGTTTCAGTTTTTAAAATAAAATAATTAATATTATATATGTTAAGTTTTTTTTTCTCAAAATTCTAATATTAACTTATTTTTTGAAACAGAACGAAATGATGGAACTTCAACATCAAACTCAGAAGACAGGGTCCGACTCGATACCAGATGAGCAGTTGTCGTAATTGGTTTTCAAGAATCAGACAGCTTACAACGTTGGCCTTGGCACTCGTAAGAAGCCGACATCATCTGGACGCAATACTGTTAATTCGGAAAATGCCTCTCTTCGAAACGAGTTAGCCACCACCCGAGACGAGCTGAAGCAGACTAAGGACGAGCTACAACAGGTCAAGCTGGACCACGAGAAGAAGATGGACCAGTTAGAACAGCAAATGCTCCATTTCCGTCAGATGTTGGAGGCCTCAATCAGTCAGGGTGCATCAGGCTCGAGCGTTCCCTCATCACAGCAGCAATAAATTTTATATTTGGTTTTGTTTAAACATTTTGAACAAATAGTTTTAATATAATATGTTTTTTTTCTAAAAAAAATTTCAATATAATAATTATTATAAAATTTCGTAATTCTGTTATTAATCAGAATTTTTTTTCAATTAAATTAATTATTTTAGACCAAAAAGAAAGTAAATTAATAATTTTTTTAAAAAAACAATTTTTTTAACTATTTTCGTCGAAACAGTCGACGCTAAAAGTTTGACTTTTGGCGTCGAAACTTTCGACGCTATAGTTACAAAAAAATCGCCGCTTGTGTAAGTATACATATATTACTTTTTTAATATACTCTAGCGTCGAAAGGTGTCGACGCTAAAAGTTTAACTTTTAGCGTCGAATTATTTCGTCGCCAAATTGAACCTATAGCGTCAGAAAATTTAATTTAGCGTCGAAATAAATTGGACGCAAAATATAGTTTTTAGCGTCGCATTTATTTATTTCGACGCTAAAAGTTATTCTCGTCGACATTTCGGCGTCCACGTTTTGCGTCTAATTATTTCGACGCTAATTATATTTGCCGTCGAAAATATAGATTTTGGCGTCGATTTATTTCGACGCTAAAGGGTATAATTTTTGTAGTGATTATAGTTTATAAGTTATATTATACCTTCACAAAATTATAATTTCACAACATAATATTATTTTCCAATACTAGCTTATATTCTAATTTTTATTTCATATTTATAAACTAACTTATACTCTCAGTACAATATTCTTTATCAAACACGGCCTTAAAGAACATTTATCTATAATGTATTCTCTATGACTTTGTTTGTCTTTATCTTGTTAATTTGATTTCATAGCTAAACGTTCATAGGAGTATAAGGTGAAAGAAACCAAAGACTATTATGAAGGTGTCTATATAAGTTCAATTAAATATTATTTTAGAAATTGATAATAATTAAATAGTTTGCTTATAAGTGATAACAACTAAGGTAATAGTATTTTAAAATATAGTCATTTACTAATTTTAATAATTTTTTTAAAACTACTATTAAATCACGTATTAGAAAAGAAATTATCTTTCATTTTGATATCAACAAAATATCAATATTATTAATATAATTAAATATAATAACACAAAATTTATGGATTCTTTTATATAAAGTATGACCTTGGACAACCGCCTAAGTTGATTAGCCGTTGAGCCGAGACCCTATGTTTGAATGATTACACTTCATAAATCATCAATACATGTAAAAAGTTCAATTCTTGTTACTTAATAGTATAAAATTTTATTTTGGTGAAAGTTTGATTGAGTAATGTAAAGACTTTTTTTTTTTTTTTAAAAAAATATAGGAATGTAAAGACTTGTTAAACTTGACTTAAAATGCAAATTTTGGTAAATATTTTTATATTAAGGTAACGATACAAGGAGATTTAAAGATGAATTTCAGTCTAAATTTCTTTTACCCAATTATCTTTTGAAATTATCCTATCTTTTAAGGTTAACCGAACTGCAACTCTTCTAAACGGAAATTGATATGTCACTTATCTTCAACTGACGAGGGTCCATAGTCCATTTGGTATTGTGGTGTTGTAGCCACCACAGCGATGAAATACAAATAATAATTATGTAATAAAAATCGATAATATTCGGTAGATATATATAACTTTTAAATAATAATTATAACAAAAATAGAAGATATATTATACACTTTTTTTTTAATTATTTATTTCAAGCAATTGTGACAAAATGGAAAATGAGCATAACTTCTGATGTTTGATAAAATTAGTGAAGTTCTCGTGATATTTAAAAAAAACTAAAAATTCATCATGTCGTCGTAACAAAATCCCTTGATAATATGGACGGTCCCGTCCCTACCGAGTCACATCTCATCTCGTCCTGATTACTATTCGGGATGAAGAAATCATCTTGAATCTTGATTGGTATTTTAAATGGAACGAAAAATCATCCCGAATCCCGGAAAGAATGGTACGGGATCCTGAATCTCGATCGAGATTTGGGATACAAAAATCCTCCCGAATCCCGACCCTATTTTTTATTCGGGATGACATGTTGTCCCAAATCCCAACCAAAATTTTCATTCGGTACAAAAAATCTCAAATATCGAACCGAATGGGTCAAAATCCCGATCAGAATTTGGGATTTTCTGCCAGTCATACCTGATAACTTTACTGGGAGAGAGTATTTTTGAAAAATATGAGGATTTTGTTTAATTTTTAAATATCATAATGATTTCACTACAAGAAAATAGGTCTTTAACGTCCAAATTTTTAGCGTCCAAATATTTTTCGACGCTAAAAGGTAACCATTTAGCGTCGAAAATCTATTTGGATGCTAAAAGGTCAATCCTTTAGCGTCGAAATTTGATTCGACGCTAAAAGGTTGCATCTTTAGCATCGAAATAGTTGTTCGACGCTAAAGGTTCTACCATTTAACGTTGAAATTCGATTCGACGCTAAAAGGTTGCACCTTTAGCGTCGAAATTCTATTTAGACGCTAAAGGGTTGACCCTTTAGCGTCCAAAAACTATTTAGATGCTAAAGGGATGGCCCTTTAGCGTCGAATTTTAATTTCGACGCTAAAAGGTAAATTTAAATATTTTGAATTCCTACCTTCTAAAATTTGAATTTATCGCCTAATAAAAATATATGTAAATTTTTGACATTTAGCGACAAATTTTTGAAGTTAAAAATCAAATATTTCGACGCTAAAGGGTAAATTTAAATTTTTCGAATTCTCGCTTTCTAAATTTTGAATTTTTTCCCTAATACAATTAGATTTAAATTTTTGACATTTAGCGACGAATTTTCGATGCTAAAAGTCAAAAATTTCGACGCTAAAGATCAAAATTTTGGCGGAAATAATTCCCGCTTTTTTAGGACATTTAGCGACGAAAGCCTATTTCATCGCTAAAGGTTATTTTTTTTCCTATAATTCATTTGCTCTTTCATTTCTCATATTCTCACTTTCTTTCTCTCATACTCTTATTTCCTCTCTATTTTTTTTTCCTTTAAGTGTGTTTGATTTTTTATATTTTCTATTAACATCTATTTTTTATTTTAATTTTTTTATAGGGGAATATGAAGATGAAGAAATAGTGAAAATGAAGATAGTGAAGAAAGAAAAATGAAAATAAATGAAAATGAAGATGAAAAATATGAAAGTGAAGAGAGAGAAAAAATATAGAAAATTATATTTTATCATTTTTTTTTTATTATTTATTAATTTTTGTGATAAATTTTATAATTTTATTTTTATATCAATAAAAATATCATTATTATAAATTATTAATAACAAAATCATAATAATTTGTTATAAAAAATTTAATTAATTTTGTAATGAAATTGGTTTGAATTTAATTTGTAATAATAATTTTCTTATACCCTATAGCGTCGAAATATATTCGACGCTAAAGGTCACCCTTTGGCGTCGAAAATATTCGTCGCCAAATATGTGTTTTAGCGTCGAAAATTATAATTTATCGTCAAATTATTTTTGACGCAAAATGTTATACTTTAGCGTCGAAATTTTTTATTTCGACACTAATTATCTTTCTCGTCAACGTTTTAGCGTCGAAATTTTGTACTTCAGCGTCCATATTTTTCGACGCTAAAGACCTTATTTTTTTTATTGTGTTTCGATTAATTTTATCAAAAATGAAGAGAATTACGCTCATTATCTTAATTGACTTTCACGCCACAGTGACAAATATTTACCAAAAACAATAACAAGCAGTACTGCGTATATATAGCACGCCAGTAAAAGATGTCAATATGTGTAATAGAGCAACCAAGAAAAAGAATTAGAAGTAAATGGATGAAATGCTCTATTTTAGTCCCCAATATTCTGAACCAATTATACAATTAGTCTCTATATTTTTTAGAAATTACTCAAAAGGTTCAATTGTATATCCATGTCCGTTAAAATCTACTTCATTATTCTCTAATTTTTTTAACTATTACATGTTTAAATTTTAGGTTATACTAGATAAAAATACTATTTTGTCCCTAGAAAATTAAATTCAACAAAGATAGAAGTATTATTATAATAATGTTTTAAATTTAAACATATAAGAACTAATTAACTGAATAATTAGGCTCCACTCTTAAGGACTAGAGGCAAATTTACTCAAAGTAAATGCGTGTAGACTGATTAACCGATAAAGCAAGGCAATATGTAGCTTGCTATTTTATTATCTTTTGAAACGCTCCAATGTGTAAATTGTGCTCTCTCTTTTTTTTTGGCAACCTCGATTCTAATATTTGAATTTAACAATAAGAGTGTTTAAACACCCAAGAGATGGTTCTGTTAATAGTCGATACATGGCCTAAAATTTGATCAAAATCTAGAGAAATTTCGATTTTTAAGTATACATAATATGATTTTTTGTATTTTTTTTTTAATTTTTTTATCGATAGTTCTTTTTATCGATAGTTCTTTCCAAAATTTAAATCAAATCAGGCCGGCTCTAAAATCCTCCATTTAGTATGATAAGACCGTTGATTGAATATTGTCCCTGATCAAATATATATATGCATATAGATCTTCATCTCTACTATCTCTTTCAATCTCTTTTGACAATGTAGCTAGGGTTTTCAATACATATTTCTAACAAAACCATGATGTTATGAAATTCGTACAATCAATTGTAAAAAATGAAAAGAGGAAAGTACATAAAATAGAAAGGAAATGAAATCATTTTATGAATTCATCATGGGGAAGTCAAATGACGAGAGATAGGGGCATAAACGAGAAGAAATATAAAAAAAAAAAAACAAAAAAACAAAGTAACCCCGTGTGGAAGTTACGTGGAAAATTATAAAAAAAAAAACAAAACAATTAAAGAGAAGTGCTCATGTGGGAGTCTCATTAAAAATATTTATGAAGAGAGACGAGAAAATGTCAAACAAGAAAATACAGAGAGAAAATATTTATACATAATAATAAATACGTGTCCTTATATTAGATGGGGAAATGACTTCATGTCACATTTTGGAATCGGAAAAAATTTCAATATGATTTCATGTGGGAGTCGTATAAAATAGAAAATAAACACAAAATATATAAAAAAATATATATATTTCCAAAGTCAAAGAACCCAATTTTTTTGCCACGAAAGAGGGCTATTCATTAGTTCAATTAATTAAAAGCACAACAATTTACATGCATTAGGTTTGTTAATTGTCGGGCCAACTGTCATATCCTATCAAGTTGTAGCAATATAAAAATAATTGTATTAAAAAATAGGAAGATGACTTTTGCGTCTCTATATTTTTTCATAATTATTCATTAGGTCTTTAATTTTTCATAATTGCCCATCAACTCCTTAATTTTCTCATAATTACCCATCAAATCTTGTTATTCAACAAATAAAAGATCGCAATTACAATTTGTATTGTTATTGTTAAAATAGTATAAACATGACAATCGAGACGTCATGTCCAGTCAAGACAAAAAAATATCATGAATCGTAACTAAAATTTTTATTCGGTTCAATTTTTCATGACGAAAGATTTTTTACCAACTCTAAATAACAAAGACCTAATAAGTAATTATGAAAAAAAAAATAAAGACTTAATAAATAATTATTAAAAAAGTAAGGACCTAAGGGAAATTAGCCCCAAAATATATAATATATCGGCCAATTTTTTATTTTTTTGGATAAAATATCGGTCATTGACTATTTGAAAAAGCTTGGATTATTCCGAGAGGCGAGAGAGATTCCAAATGGGTGTAATAATTTAAAAACCATTAGTTATAATATATTAAATGAAACTAAAAATTAAACGAATATCTCAGTTGGGTCTTTTCAAAAGATCACATTTTAGTCATTGTTGTACGGCCTCTCAACATCAGCTGTACTTACTTCCCATTTGTTTTTATTTATAATGATCTCACTAAACCTCGTTCGTCCATTTTCTGCTGCCAATTTAAAATACATTATGATAATAATATTCATAAGGTTTTGTTTCATTCCGGCACCGGCCAAATAATAATACTACGAGTTTGGTAAATATTTTTGTCATTCGTACAAGATTTCTTTTTCCCCCTTGTGTAATTGTTTCCAAGTTTGATTTATAAAATTTTGTGATGATAATTGATGAAATTGTAATCGAATTAAATTAAAGATAGAGTTTATCCATCCTCAACCGTCTTTACGTTTCAAAAAATGAATCAATAAATATTTTTGTAATTCAGGAAACAAAGAATGAAAGTCGACAAATGATTATGTTGTTACACAACATATGATTGACATGATAAGAAGTTAGTTTTCTAGGGGGCATTTTTTAAAATACAATTACCAATTAGCTAGTAATTGATTCGTAACCCTAGAGATTAAGGGGAAAAATTTTCTTGTGATTAACCTGAAACCCTAAAACTTTATATGTTAGTTACTTATTTAATATTTTTTCAAGGTATATTGTTGGAAATTACTAATTGTATGTTGAAATTATTAAGAGTTGTTAAATAACAATAATTAGTAATAATCTTGGAAATTATTAAGTAACAACAAGAGTTGTTAATTAAATAATTAAGTAACAACAAGAGTTGTTAAATAATAACAATTAGTAAAATGTTAAATGGGGAACATATGGTACACCCATGATGGTAACATTTTTGGAAGAGTTAGAGAAAATCATTATGCATCCAAATACATGTGATTACATAGTAACTTGATTTCCCTCATATAAATAAGAGCATTTGCTTATTGAGTTAAGCAATCAATTAAGTTTGATTAAGAGTGTCTCTACAAGAAGAAATGTATGCAATTGTGTTGTGGTTAACTTAGATTTAATTCAATTAGTTTGTAAATAAATCTAGGACTAGTAATACATGTTTGGTTAGATCCTAAGTGGAAAAATATGTAAATATATTAGGGATTATGTTTCCTAACATTGGTATCAGAGCTTAAATGCATGTATTCTAGTTAGATTACACAAAAATTGCATGAACATGCATGAATAATTAAGAAAATGCTTCCGTTTTTTGTTTTTACAAAAATAATTTTCTTCCAACTTTGGGCTATAATAACTCTCTGTATAAAACTGATAATCGCATGTTCAAATATTTTTTGAAAATTAGGTCATGAGATCTTCAATTTGGTATATCATTTGCTTAATTTAGATTAAAATTGAGAAAGATTTGGACTCTAGAAGTTGGCTAGACGAATCTGTCTTAACCCAGAAAAACACTCCCAGAATATATGTATTACATGTCATCCGCTATTTAGAGAAGAGGAAGACAAGTCGTCCAGAATCTGTAAGACAAGTCGTACGTGTGCTTTCTTTACAGACGACATGTCATCCGAAAAAATGTACGACAAGTCATACTCATAACACCGAGAAGGACGACATGTCGTCCACAATATTTCAACCGACAAGTCGGCTGACAGTATAAGATCTACGAAATACTCTCCCGGAAATATGGCAAAAATGACTTACTGATATTTGGAAATTAGTAACTCATACAGAAGAACTATGTGTTCAGTATAACATAGTCATTGAGGTTAGCGATTGTGTATCTCCAATATAAGACAAATAATACCATTTTTCCTTTGATGTCCCGGAAACGTTGCAAGGATCCGAAATTTGCTATAGGTTTCCCATGGTTATCCAATATCAATTACGAGTTACCACAAGAATTTAAGGATTTTTATCCTAAGACATTTATTCGTTGGAACTCTATAACCGGAAAAGTTCTAAGTGTTAGATATTAGTTTTTTGCATGACAAAACTATGTTAATGTTTATGTGTGTAATTATTTCACGGCATGTAAATATTGTATTTATATGTATGGATGTTTTATGTTGAATTTAATTTATGTAATTAAATCAATGAGTGTCATGTACATTAATTATCGCATGATTAAATATTCCAAAAATTTATGTAATTTTTAGAAAATGATTTTACATGATTGATTATGTTGATAATAATTTTACATTGGGTAATTGGATTATGATTGGACACATAGTGGCCTTTTGACTCTAACTCTATTGAAAATTTTTATTAAACATAATTCCTTTCATGATAAAATAAGAAAAAAGTATTAACAATTGTGCATGAATGTCTGTAGAAACTTTGTGTTTTTTAATGGCTTCCGCCACAAAGAACATTATCGCTGAACTCAAAAAGGGTGAGAAACTGAATGACGATAATTATGAAATTTGGAGCATGAAAATCCAATATGTGCGAGAAGAACAAGAGGTTCTTGAAACCCTGAAAATGAGCATGGATGAAAAAGAATTTCATTGCCCGCATTACGTTGCTAAGCAGTATGGATAATGACCTAATGAAATAGTTCAGAAAATATGACATGACTAAGGACATGTGGTCCACACTAGCTGAAAAGTTTGGTAGTACATCAATAACCAAACTCAGGTCATTGACAATCAAGTTTGACACATACAAGAAACGCCATTAGTTTATTATGTCAAAACACTTGAGGCAAATGTCAAACATGATTA
>SKCR01048694.1:0-65921 GCA_019454045.1 Zanthoxylum bungeanum
CGTTCGAACGTGGTCACGAACGCAGCACAAAACAAAATAATGAATTTGTGTGAATGAATCTGATGACATACTTATTCTGAATTTCCCCTTCCGATGTCCATTTCCCGTGAATTCCGTGACTTAAAAGGTAGTGTCTCTAAATGAGACTCATCATAGGGACTTATATGCAAAAATTCAGTGCCTACAGTTAGACCTGATGGCACCCTCTTATTTATTATCCTTTATTTTTTATTTATTTTAGTAATGTATTTCATATGAGTATTGTGGGTTGGTACATGATGTGATTTCCGGATGAAAGAAATATGTGTTCTCTCTTGTGGTATATCGAATGGAAACCCGGACGTAAATTCCGTTGCCAAATCCGAATGGACGGTATTACGGTTTGCACTCGGGATATAATACCATGTACCACTTGAGAGACACACGTATTATGTTTCATCCAACCTTGTATTCAAGCATGATTAGGCCGTTAGTAGGATATTTATTTTTTTAAGTATGATTTAGTCTAGTACGTTATTTCTTTATGCATGATTTAGTTATTTTCTTTCGCAATAGGAGTTTAATTTACGTTCTGTTTAGGTTGTTATTTATTTTTCATGTTTGATAATTCAACATGCTCATTGTGTAATATCGTATGTTTGCCTTTATGATAACTTACTTTTAAAGCATGCAACTTAGATTTAGGCCGTATACGAATTTAGGTGTAGGTTACCTTTTTGTAAATGTATGTTGAGTAGACTAGGTTAAAATTGAACAAATCTGTTCATTACAAGTGACATAAGTAAGGGACCATTCTGAACCCAACGGTTTGAGCTCTTCCCTTGCGAGGGGTGAGTGCGGCCTTAAATCATTTTCCCGGTTAACACCGGGTGGCGACTCCATTATTCTCTGATTTAGTCCCCCGCGGGCTACTCTGTACTCCCAACTGGGCCGCAACCCTAGATAGAGAATCGCCCCCGAAATAATGTCTTGTAATGTTTGTGATTTGTACTTTAATTAACCATGTCTACAGTGGATTGAAGGGGTTTAATCAAAGGCATTATTAAAGCTAGGTGATGGTTTGGTGTCTTCATTCATTCACTACCTTTCTATAAGGAAAAGTTGTGAAGGCACCTAGATAATCATTTCCCGTAGCTCACTGTGACAGACTAATTTGGAGGACTTATTGTTTATTCCTGTCACCAAGGCGATAAAAGCCTAAGAGGCTTGGGTATTTAAGAGAGTTCGCTCCACCCT
This sequence comes from Zanthoxylum bungeanum, assembly GCA_019454045.1. NCBI lineage: Eukaryota > Viridiplantae > Streptophyta > Magnoliopsida > Sapindales > Rutaceae > Zanthoxylum > Zanthoxylum bungeanum. The sequence continues at coordinate 1,237 of SKCR01048694.1, forward strand.
CCCTCTGGGGAATCTACAATAAGAAATCCATTTGACAGTAAGTCACACACCATAACTCGTTGGCACGTACCTTAAGGTATAAAAAAGGTGCACTCACTGTTGGTAATTATCTAAGGTCCCAAGATCAAATCAAGACATGAAAACATGCGTGAATACACCAATGAAGATAGCGGAATACTTACATTGATCGGTTATGTCGATTGAAGACGAATCATGCCCAAAAACGCACTGCCTTGGTAACGCTTACTGCAACCAGTCCATGCTCACTGTCTTGGCAGTTTCGGGTCTCAAAACGAAGCTCCAAACTCCATCGGATGAGTCCCGCCTCATGGTCGAACCTCCCTACCACCTTCGCAAGACTTGAAAGTGTGCTAGCACTTGATTTCTCACCATGAGAAACCACTCTTGCTTCCCTTTCACGCCCAAACTGGTTCAAAACCAGTGAAGAATGGCCACCATTGCCGTGAGAGGAAGAGAGAATTTGAGAGAGATAAAATTGGTATTAAGTTATTAAAATGATTTACCAAAAATCAATTTATATTTATGCCATAATTTTCATTAAATTAATAATAAAATTATGACACATAACATGCAATGGCTTAGAGTGTCAAACACTCAAACTCCATGCAATGACATTGAGTGCAATGTACACAATCTACATGCAAAGCATTAGAATGACATGTGTCATGTGGGCCCCACACGTTTCCAAATGAAAGTGGGCCCACGTGCACTCACGCGTTCGGGTTCGATATTTCCGAAATACCGAGCTTACGTCGCGACGTTAATTCAATCGAATTTAATAAATAATTGCGCCTGGCGAAATTATTATTTACGTCGCTAACGAATTAATTCTAAATTAACTCGTTTGCCCGAATTAAAATCTGATTTTAATTCCGCGTCGAAATCTAATTTTCTAATATATCGAATATATTAATACATCGATTAATTCCGAATTAATCGTTCTCTCTCTTTAGACGACATTTTATCCCAGATAAAATATCTCCGTTATTAATCCTAGATTAATTTTCTCTCTCTTCTGTATAATCCCAGATTATTCAAGAGTGCGAGTTGTGCGTCATCGGTGGATTATCGGGAAGCGACCTATGAGATCCCCGGATAATCTGGCAGTAGTAAATACGGTCGTCGGAGTATCCGAATCACGTACGTACCAAGTACTACGTTCTACCGATTACGAGACAAGGTCGACTCCTCCTAGCAAAGCACCAAGTCTTCTAATTCTCGGACATATCCATTAAAGAATATTAAGATCTGTATCAAGCGTAGTATACTAATTGTATGTGCATATCGGCCCAGTATCGGATAATCACGTGCTAGGGCTGGGGCTGGATAAGTGTCTGCCCCGTCCGAAACACATATCGGATGTCTGGTAACTAGTCTCTATAATCGGATATTCATGACCTGGTCATAATATCACGATTGGATGCGCATCACTTTAAGAGCACTAATACCGTATCCTGCGTGACATCCTCTCCATTATGACTGGAGTGACACTTCCGTCTTGACATCACATCCAATACACTACGATTCTCAATATACCCGGCATTGGCGTACACAGAACCGGTTACAGTCCTAGACGACCTCAACTAAAGTGTATCGATTGTCGTAAGCATTAGCGATGTAAGTCTCAGGTTAAGACTATACACACCTACCTTGATTTCGGCCTCCCATAGACACATATTCATAATACCAATGGGATTCCGAGGGGTCTATCCAGAGCGAAGCTGTTTCCTGTACCATCGGTGAAACACGACCTCCTATCGCACTTGAAGTATCCAACACTTATATATATGAGAACTATGCCGTTGTGCCCTCACAACGCACACAAGTGCAATACTAGCCTATTCCGCATTATCGATGTCCAGTCTCGATAATACTACGGCTAGGGATATTTAATGATTAATCCTTCGTGGACTGATACTGTCTCATATCATCTCAATCCAGGAACTAATCATAGGGACCTCTCTTCATTTATATATCTATGGTGATCTAATCACAAATGATGAGAGTGCAATTTCCTTATTACATAGTTAATTTGCTACAACAACACAATGATCCGTGCAAATAGTGACGCTATGGGTCATATTATCCAACAATCTCCCACTTGGCACATAGCCAGTCACTCGAGTGTCTAACACCCGAACTATGTACAATTCGCTCAAATTGCTGAGGAAAGGTTTTCGTCAGCGGATTTGCTTGATTATCGTCTGACGCGTTTTATACGATCATCACATCGCCACGATGTATGATCCGAACGAATAAGATGAATATAGAAGTATATATCTGGATCGTCGATGAGACCTTTAATTCTTTAGCCTTGTGCTGACGCCTAGCTCAGCTGCTAACAGAACTATATCTAATCTAATTAGATTTATTATCGACCCAAATGGCTTCTATTGCTGCCTCAGCTGCAGCAATAATCCACATTTGTTGTTTATTCGGCAACAGTTATCTTGCTTGGAAGATTTCCAGCTCACTGTCCCGTGTGTTCAAACTTTATAGTACCGTAGTATTTATCGTTTGGAAACTTGCTGCAGTGATCCCAGTCACTTCAAGTTCTCCTTCTCCATAGTAAAAGATAGCATCTTTAGTTCTCAGAGATACTAACAGATGTTCTTAACTTCAATCCAGTGACTATCACTTGGATTGACCGATTGTGACTCCATATGCTCGAAGCGTATGAGACACCAATACAAGTACTTTTTAAATGTACAATTTCCCAGAGAGTGTTAACAACTCCAAATCTATCCCAGTAGATTTTTATTCCTGAATAAAGGTTGTTACTCCCCAGAATTCTACGGAGAATTTCTATTGAAAGAATATCTATGAAAGCCAAGCTTTCACCAATTGCTTTATGGGAATTTCACTGTCAGTGCGCTCTCCCACTAACCTCCTTATATACACAAGAATTATTTCGTTTTGAGTTAAATCATAAACCATTATGATTATTTCAACACGTCAGTTCCAAGAACCTTATGCTTGCTTTGATCCAAACATGGATCGAATAACCCGCAAACCTTGTTTGTCGGTTATACAAAATCGTCAGGATGTTAAAACATCCTCCAAAAGGTTTCCTTTTCAGGAAAGCGATTTTGATTGTAACTGACATATTTCATAAATGAAATATACAGTTATCAACAAGCATCTTCAAAATGGACTTACCATGGCAACAGGTAAAAGGTTGAACCGTTATTAACACAATGTTGATAACGATACCTTTCCGTCAAAAGCCTAGCTTTGTTGTTGGTATGTTGTCATCCATGTATGTCTTCCTTGAAGACGTATAATGTACCATAGGCACAACGCCTTGTGGTACAACAACTAGTATCCATAATAGTCGTTATACATGGAATCCATTTCGGACTCATGGTACTTTGCCATAACAGGGAGTCGATACCTTGTATCACTTCCTCATAACGTAGTCGGATGGTACACCTCCATAAGATTGACATCTTTATGAGGTTAGATCAGAAACCCATACCCTAGGTTGTTTTCTGACTCTATCCGATCTACTAGTTTCTTGTGTATTTGAAGATTAATGGTATAGTTTCATCATAGATGAACTGTTTGTGTTCCATTACGGACTTCGTGCCTAGAACAGTATCACTCCGATTTTTCATCGAGTATCACTATCCTCCCACTAACCACTGCATATCGGTATTCCTCTCAGAAAAACCGCATGGTGAGCAACAATTACATTGTTCTCATGTGGGATTTATAAGTACTATATTTAAGGTTCCCTTAGGATAACTTATATTGGCACTTATCCAATTTGGGTCCTTAGTTTGGTATCATTCAAACGCTATGCCTCGCATACCCAAATTATCAGGAATGAGAAACCTCGTTTCTTCCCTGTTCATATCCTATATGATATCTGTCAAACAGATTTATATGGAACCTTATTCTAAATAAGTTTTGCACTGTTAATACATATCCTGTTGAAGGAAATTGTAGCTCAGAGCGACTCGTGATAAACCTTATGATGTCCAACAAAAATTCGGTTTTTGGTTCGGACACACCGTCTAACTAACGTGTCTCGGGAGGAGTCCTCATATGAAAGAATACCGTACTCTTTCATTTACGTATGAAACTTACTGCTTAAGTATTTTCCATTACGGTTTTACCGTGGCGGAATAATACTACAGCCGATCTGTTTGCTACTTCGTGTCGAAACTCTAAAGTTTCCGATCTGTGTTCTTCAAAGAAAAACACATAACCACAACGTGATGTCTCATCCGTTAAGGTCACGAAATATTCATGTTCACATCTAGCCTAGCTAGATATGGGCCCACTTACTTCACCATGAATAGGGCTAACAGATCGGTGGCCCTTTTACTATTACCAAGTAAATAGTATTTTAGGTTTTTAACCTAAAAAACTAGATTCGTAGACCTTATTTGAATAGTCAAATCAGTCCTAGTACCCACTCTTAAAAAGTGTGGATATACGAGTCTTCTTTAATTGTGTCCTAGACAACAATGCCACAAATAAGTCTCTATTGATCAAATCAATTTGAGCTATTTATTTGTCATTTATATGTTTGAGATTTTATTTATATTCAAAATAAAATTCTGTTATTTACATCCAATGTATTTATCTCAGTATCATCTTTATATAATGAAACACTTTAGTGTTCTAAAATATAAAGGTTTTATCCGCAATGGATTAAACACTGATATAGAGATAATGTCTCTAGTTAAACTAGTTACATTATAACATTTCCTAATTAAGTACATACCCAAAGGGTAGTTCCTAAACTTCGGTATCTGCGGTCGAAACAGCGACTTTCGTCCCGTTTTCCGATTTGCAGAGAAATCTCGGCTTGAAGCCAGTATCCAGCTCACAGCGGATTCTGAACGTCAATACATATATTTTATGTACCACACTAAGTATTTAAAATCTAATTTTAATACTAGTTGTGAACATAACTTTGACAAATATTTTTAAAGTTAGAGCCTCGCCCTTCTTTAATTCCTTCGTGTCTTCCATATCCAAATGGTAGTCACTTTGAGATATATGTCAATTACCTTTTCAATATTTCACAAACCTTTGGCCAAGCCTGGGTTTCGGAATATCGAAACGATGTGCACCTTGTGCTACATGCCCAATTGCAAACTTTGACTTTTCTCCACTAGAATAGTCAATTAATTCTCCAAGAATATTAATTGCAACTTTAATACTTTTAAATCTAAAGATAGATTTATTATAAGTATATTAATTAAGCACTAAAGTCATCATCACATAAATCTTCCAAAGACTTTATGCTCTACTATTTGCTTAATTATGGGCTTAGTCATAATAAGTTATTTTATCAAATAAATAAATATAACCTAATATTAAATTCAATGAAAATAAATCATTTAAAACATTTAATCCAAGGATTATATATTTTAAATATTCAACCTTTCAATTCTATCTTGATTTTAATAGTCCAACTATTTAATCAATTTTAATAAGGTACTATTTATTATAATGATTACAATAATCCAATTTATTTAATCAACTATAATTTTAATATTGATTACTATAATCCAATTATAAAATCAACTATCATTTTAATTCAATTATATTGATACTATAATCCAATTATAAAATCAACTATATATTGAATGAGTTTGTATATAGTCCAACTATATATATATTTTTAAAACAACATAAAATATTAGTCCAACTAATACTTTTAATAAAATGACGAGTAAAATAAATGAGCGTGTTTAGCGAGTATTCGAACGAATGTTGCAAATTCAATACTTGCCTCCCACTATTTTTCGTCGAGCCTCTAACCCTCTGTCGAGTACTCGGGAAACCGTGTTTCCTAGTGGGCTAGGATCCCGTTAAATATCACACAATCTTGACTTTGGCCAACAAATTGTATGATAATTAACTAGGTAGATCTCTAAGATCAATTGGATCTAATCCAACTCCTAGATCCAGTAGGTGGACATCCAAGTCCTAAACATATATCTTATATATGCCTATATATCTAATATATACCCTAACCTTTTTCCTCTGAATCAACTAGGCCTTGGCTTTGGCACAACAAACCTAGTGATCCCAGTCAAGCGCGGACCCATTGACATGGAAGCTTCGTAATCAATGTCAATGGACAAGAAGTGGTCTTGACTTTGGCCAACAAACCACAACTTGGACACGACACCGATATGGAACAAAGCCTCGTGATTAAAACACATCTTCGAAGGACAAGGGCTTGACTTTGGCCAACAACCCCTGCCAATCTAGGATCTTGAGTAAGAATCACTCAATGGAAGGAAAAAACGCATGATATTTGATGAGGGCTTTTTCGCGTGCAAATTGGCTACCAATTTAATTATCTTCGTTAAGGTCTCATCTTCATACACCCTTAAACATGCATTCTAAATACATAAAAAGCGAGTATGAAAATAAATAATAATGATATGCGGATGGATACTTAACACATTGATCCTAGATCAAATCTCTCCCTTTCTCACTCAAGCTAGCACTAGTATTACTTCTACCCGTTACACTACACTTCTAAAGAAACCTCATATACATAGATGGGAATAGGTGAGAAGAGAATACAAAGAGAATAGAGGTGATAAGGCTGGACACGCAGGTCCAATTTAATAAATCGAATTTATTACAACAATTTCTAAAATTGCCCACCCGACTAATATCCATCCGATATACATTATTCATTCAACACAACCACGTATTCACACACATAAGCATGCTATCAATCAATCTAATCAAATTAATTAATCTGATAATTAAGTGATCATCCAATGTTCAAACAACGATTTGATTTTGTTCGAGTCAAACTCGTTTTTGCGAATAAGTACTTAAAGTACGAATTCATGAATTAAATTAAACTACATCATTAAATCTAATTTAACATGTATTTAATACTAATTCACTATTCAATTCCAAATTAAATATTACACTTTTATTTAATAAACCTTTTACGATTTAAATTCCAAATCTAATCGTAACGCGTCTCAAAGACCGATAACGTCCAACGTCAATTCAATTAAAGTCCAATGGGCTTTTGATTATTTCTTAAGCGTGGACTTTTGGTCAACTCGGGTCAAACCGATAACCAAAGTCCAATCCGGGATTTACCCCATAAGCCCATAAATCAATCTTGGCCCATTAGGCCCAATTGAACTTTAAAGGTTCATTAAGTCGCATTTGGGCTTTATGGTCAAGGTTTTGGGCCCAATTGGATCCAATCCATTTGGCCTAAACCAAACTTGATAAATCAAGCCCAATAGGCCCAATTACAACAATTCAAGCCCAAATCCAATTTAAGCCTAAATAATTAAATTACACTAATCCAATTACGCAATTTAATTACCTAAAGTGCATTATATGATTAATCGACTAAATCAATATTTCCGAAGCACCAAATTAGTCCAATTAATCATGCTTAATTCATTATCATATGTCCAACACACAAATTGAAAATCAAACCCATAAACATGCTTCAATGCTCTCGGCCAAGGAAGGTTATTTTGTCCGATTTGAATTTAATCCGATTAATTACACAATTGACAACGTATTAACTTCCCGAATGATTTCATACACATCCAATGTTCATAAAATCAAAATTACCAAGACATTCAATAGGGCTATACATTCGGCCAAGGTGAAGGAAATTGGGGATTTTTGTTCAATTCAAAATTCAATCAAATTGACTTCAAATTAACATCATCCTATATCATTATAACTCATCCAATGAATTTAAAATGAAAAATTCCAAGAACTCCAAGACTCCTACACATTCGGCCAACATGAATAAATTGGGGAAAATTATTCCAAATCAATTTTCAACAAATTGGTCCAACCAAAATGCAATCAAACATGTTATAAGCATACTTAAACAATCAATTTATTCAAATCATGCTCAACAAACATTTACCCAAATTTTAAACCCTAAAATTTCATGCTTGCAACATTAGCTCTTGATGCCATTGACATGATAATTATCTAAGGTCCCAAGATCAAATCAAGACATGAAAACATGCGTGAATACACCAATGAAGATAGCGGAATACTTACATTGATCGGTTAGGTCGATTTGAAGACGAATCATGCCCAAAAACGCACTGCCTTGGTAAGCTTACTGCAACCAGTCCATGCTCACTGTCTTGGCAGTTTCGGGTCTCAAAACGAAGCTCCAACTCCATCGGATGAGTCCCGCCTCATGGTCGAACCTCCCTACCACCTTCGCAAGACTTGAAAGTGTGCTAGCACTTGATTTCTCACCATGAGAAACCACTCTTGCTTCCCTTATTCACGCCCAAACTGGTTCAAAACCAGTGAAGAATGGCCACCATTGCCGTGAGAGGAAGAGAGAATTGAGAGAGATAAAATTGTGTATTAAGTTATTAAAATGATTTACCAAAAATCAATTATATTTATGCCATAATTTTCATTAAATTAATAATAAAATTATGACACATAACATGCAATGGCTTAGAGTGTCAAACACTCAAACTCCATGCAATGACATTGAGTGCAATGTACACAATCTACATGCAAAGCATTAGAATGACATGTGTCATGTGGGCCCCACACGTTCCAAATGAAAGTGGGCCCACGTGCACTCACGCGTTCGGGTTCGATATTTCCGAAATACCGAGCTTACGTCGCGACGTTAATTCAATCGAATTTAAATAAATAATTGCGCCTGGCGAAATTATTATTTACGTCGCTAACGAATTAATTCTAAATTAACTCGTTTGCCCGAATTAAAATCTGATTTTAATTCCGCGTCGAAATCTAATTTCGTCTAATATCGAATATATTAATACATCGATTAATTCTGAATTAATCGTTCTCTCTCTTTAGACGACATTTTATCCCAGATAAAATATCTCTGTTATTAATCCTAGATTAATTTTCTCTCTCTTCTGTATAATCCCAGATTATTCAAGAGTGCGAGTTGTGCGTCATCGGTGGATTATCGGGAAGCGACCCATGAGATCCCCGGATAATCTGGCAGTAAATACGGTCGTCGGAGTATCCGAATCACGTACGTACCAAGTACTACGTTCTACCGATTTACGAGACAAGGTCGACTCCTAGCAAAGCACCAAGTCTACCTAATTCTCCGGACATATCCATTAAAGAATATTAAGATCTGTATCAAGCGTAGTATACTAATGTATTGTGCATATCGGCCCAGTATCGGATAATCACGTGCTAGGGCTGGGGCTGGATAAGTGTCTGCCCCGTCCGAAACACATATCGGATGTCTGGTAACTAGTCTCTATAATCGGATATTCATGACCTGGTCATAATATCACGATTGGATGCGCATCACTTTAAGAGCACTAATACCGTATCCTGCGTGACATCATCTCCATTATGACTGGAGTGACACTTCCGTCTTGACATCACATCCAATACACTACGATTCTCAATATACCCGGCATTGGCGTACACAGAACCGGTTACAGTCCTAGACGACCTCAACTAAAGTATATCGATTGTCGTAAGCATTAGCGATGTAAGTCTCAGGTTAAGACTATACACACCTACCTTGATTTCGGCCTCCCATAGACACATATCATAATACCAATGGGATTCCGAGGGGTCTATCCAGAGCGAAGCTGTTTCCCGTACCATCGGTGAAACACGACCTCCTATCGCACTTGCATAAGTATCCAACACTTATATATATGAGAACTATGCCGTTGTGCCCTCACAACGCACACAAGTGCAATACTAGCCTATTCCGCATTATCGATGTCCAGTCTCGATAATACTACGGCTAGGGATATTTAATGATTAATCCTTCATGGACTAATACTGTCTCATATCATCTCAATCCAGGAACTAATCATAGGGACCTCTCTTCATTTATATATCTATGGTGATCTAATCACAAATGATGAGAGTGCAATTTCCTTATTACATAGTTAATTTGCTACAACAACACAATGATCTGTGCAAATAGTGACGCTATGGGTCATATTATCCAACACTCACTTGGTCGCTCGAACCCTTGAGTGGGGACTTCTAGTTGTGGGCAATCCTTCGTCAACGAGAGCCTTTGTTTACACTACTGTAAAACTACATGTGAACCATAGTTATATGACTCATAGAAATTATTTCTTATGCTTGTGTTTAGGACCATCATCATTTGGATTCATTTGAACTTTTTGTCAAGAGATATGAACTTGTTGGGCCATTTAAACTGGGACGAGTTCGTGTCCTTTGAAAATTGGGCCAAAAGCTTCTAAAATGTCGATGGGCCATTTTATGTTTAGGCCTCTTATCATTTGAAGTTGTTTAGCCATGTTATCGCAAAAGTATAAACTTGTTGCGCCTTTTCAACTGGGACAAGTTTGCACCACGCGATAGTATAATTGAATGCTTTAAAATGATAATGGGCCAACTAGTATAAAAATCTTGATGGGCTTATATATCTCAAGCATCACATGCATACATGAATCATACTTACCATTTGTCTTAAAAGCAATCATAGATATCCGTTGGGTTAGGAAAAAGAGGACTTGTCAAGAAGAGTTCAACAAACATGGATATCGGGAAAAGGAAACTGAGAAACAGAAAACCTTACGGCAAGGATAGAAAAACCAAAAAAAATAAAAGAGAAAAAAAAATGAAAAAAAAAATGAAAAAGACATTGTTTGTTTTTAGTCCTTAATAGTTAGACCTGAGTCTGATGATGAAATTGATTGCTTCGGGGAGAAATCTTAGAAACGATAAACATTTGATGTGCTTTTATCTGATACTTTGAGTGATTCGTCTATGTTAGACTTGTAAGCATTTGATTATGGCTCTTAGCAGTGAAAACTTGAGTAGTATAAAAAAATTAGTTGAAGAAATTGTAGGTCGGTGAATGACAGTTCTCCTAAATGTCTATCATGATTTACTTGTGTTATGATGTGTGGTATGGTTAAAAATAAAAGAAAAGTCTCTAAAGAAAAGAATTGAACCACCTATAACCAATAAGCGTGAAGCTACCCATGGGCGAGTATTAGGACCACCATGAGGAGAAATGCTACCTTAAAGGGTAGGTGTGTTGAAAGAAAAAGAAAATTAAAAAAAAAAGTTCAAAATGAAAAGAAAAAAAAGAAAGAGACAAAAGAGAAAGAAAACCATACCACATTGAGCACATAAAAGCAACTGCATGCATAATTGAGACATTTAGGTTGGTTTGACCCATCGATCCCAATTTTTTGACGAAATCATTGAGTTGGCTTACCTGGGGATGAATCTGCAAAGGAACCCTTGCACACACACACTTTGAGTCTGGCTTAGATTATTTATTCAAAGACTTGGATTTGAGTTGCGTTGAATGTTTTGAAGGTTCTCTAGTTTCAATACTGGGCAGTCTTTGAGGGCAATAATATGTGTAACTATTGGGACTATTTCATAGCATGTGATGTAGAATGATAATATGGAATGTCACACCACATGGTCCACCTTGACCAAGTGCAAATAGCGGAGAGCAGAAAGCTAAACCAAGACAGGGGGCGACAAGTCTACCACCTCGCAAATGAGGGACATAACGGGAACTTGAGCTATGAGACAAAAGAAAACTAAGCAATCACCATAAGGGAATTGACAGAAATAAACTGTAAACAGACCCAGGGGACGACCAAAGACAGTTATAGACGAATGACACCAAGGAGCACAAGGAAGACCTAACCCATCGGAATAGGAAACACATCCATGCATACATGCATACACGTCAGATTGACGAAATTTTTGTTTTGTTTTGTTCGCAGGTTTGGAAGAAAAGGAAAAATCAATAGAGCCAAGGAATAAAGCCCACAATCAACAGTTCGGGAACAAAGGCCACAGTCACCACAAGTTCGGGAACAAAGCCCACAATCAATTCAGTTCAGGAATAAAGCCCACAGTCAACACAAGTTCGGGAACAAAGCCCAGGGAATAAAGCCCACAATCAACTCAGTTCGGGAACAAAGCCCAGGGAATAAAGCCCTATCTTAACACATATCGGGAACAAAACCCAGGGAATAAAGCCCTATCTTAAAACAGTTTGGGAACAAAGCCCAGGGAATAAAGCCCTATATTAACACAGTTCGGGAACAAAGCCCATGGGAATAAAGCCCTATATTAACACAGTTCAGGAATAAAGCCCAGAGGAATAGAGCCATATCTTAACACAGTTCGAGAACAAAGCCCAGGGGAATAAAGCCCTATATTAACACAGTTCGGGAACAAAGCCCAGGGGAATAAAGCCATATCTTACCACAGTTCGGGAACAAAGCCTAGGGGAACAAATGTTGGATAATTATGACCCATAGGGTCACTATTTGTACAGATCACGGTGTTGTTGTACAAATTAACTATGTGACAAAGGAGATTACACTCTTATCATTTGTGATTAGATCACCTAGATATATAAATGTTATGAGGTCCCTATGATTTGTTCCTGGACGGAGAATGATATGAGACAATATCAGTCCAAGAAGGATAAATCATTAAATATCCCTAGTCAGAGTATTATCGAGATTGGACATCGATAAAAATGTAAAAGACTAGTTTTACACTTGTGCGTGTTGTGAGGGCACAACGGCATAGTTCTCATATATTTGGGTATAGGATACTCATGCAAGTGTAATAGGAGGTTGTATTTTACCGATGGTACGGGAAACATCTTCGCTCTAGATAGACCCCCTCGGAATTCCATTGGTAGTATGACTATGTGTCAATGGAAGTCTGAAATCAGGGCAGATGTATTTGGTCTTAACCTGAGACTTGCACCGCTAATACTTGCGACAATCAATATACTTTGGTTGCGGTCGTCCAGGGCTTTAACAGGTTCTGTGTACGCCAATGCTGGGTATATTGAGAATCGTAGTGTGTTGGGTGTGATGTAAAGACGGAAGTATCACTCCAGTCATAGTGGAGATGATGGTCACGTAGGATACGAGACTAGTTCTCTTAAATGCTGCAGCTATCGGGATAAAATGACAAGGTCAGGTTTATCCGATTATAGAGACTAGTCACCAGACATCCAACATGTGCTTCGTACGGGGCAGACACAATTCCAGCCCCAGGCCTAGCACATGATCATCTGATACTGGATAAAAATACGCAATACTACGTATACTACGCCTGATATAGATCCTTTATTCCTGTAAGGATATTTCCGGAGAATTGGGTAGGCATGGCACTTTGCTAGAGGCCAACCTTGTCTTGTAAATCAGTATAATCGTAGTACTTGGTACTTACGTGTTCAGATAGTTCGACGACCGAATTTACTGCCAACATATCCATGGATCTCATGGGTCGCTTCCCGAAGATTCACCGATGACGTATGACTCGCACTCTAAATTAATCTGGGATTAATTAGAAAAGAGAGAGAGAAAATTAATCTGGAATTAATTGCGGAGATATTTTATCTGGGATAAAATATCAATTAAAGAGAGATAACGATTAATTTGGAATTAATCGGCAAATTAATATATTCGATATATTAAACGAGATTGGATTTCGACACAGAATTAAAATTAGATTTTAATTCGGGCGAACGAATTAATTTAGAATTAATTCGTTAGCGACGTGAATAGTGATTTCGCTAGGCGTAATCATTTAATTACGACGCAATGGAAAATTTGTTAATTTGGAATTAGCAAACCCGAACCCGGGATTATTTACGAGCGCATTCGCAATTCGAATTCGAGTGCGGCACGCAAGTCAAATCAAGCATCAAATCGCTAGTCGCATCAAGCGTCAAATCATTAGTCACTTTGAGTGATGTGACAAATTGTCACTTGATTTGATTGATTGATGGATTGGATTTTTTGTATTTAATTAATTGGGCCTATTTTGTGAAATTGGGTCTAAGTGTTGTAAATGGGCTTATTGGGCTTTATTGTACAAAGTTGGGTTTAGGCCAAATTGGTTTGATCCAATTAGGCCCAAAACCGCCTCCATAAAGCCCAAATGCGACTTAATGGACCTTTAAAGTTTAATTGAACCTAATGGGCCAAAATTGATTTCTGGGCTTTTGGGGTAATTCCCGGATTGGATTTTGGTTATTCGGTTTGACCCGAGTTGACCAAAAGGCCACTCCTTAAGAAATTAATTAAAAGCCCATTGGACTTTAATTAAATTGACGTTGGACGTTAATCGGGCTTTGAGACCCGTAACAATTAAATTTGGAATTTAAGTCGTAAAAGGTTTATTAATAAAGTGTAATATTAAATTTGGAATTAAATAAGCGGATTAGAATTAAATACATATTAAATTGGATTTAATGATGTAGTTTAATTTAATTCGAGAATTCGTACTTTGAGTACTTATTCGCAAAACGAGTTTGACTCGAGCAAAATCAAATCGTTGTTTGAACATTGGATGGTCACTAATTATCAGATTAATTAATTTGATTTGATTGATTGATAACATGCTTGTGTGAATACATGGTTGCGATGCATGAATAATGAATATCGGATGGATATTAGATGGGTGGGATAATTTTAGAAATTGTTGTAATAAATTTGATTTATTAATTGGACCTGCGTGTCCAGCCTTATTACCTTCATATTCTTTGTATTCTCTTCTCACCTATTCCTCTCAATGTAAATGAGGTTTCTTTAGAAGTGTAGTGTAACGGGTAGAAGTACATACTTGTGCTAGCGGGAGAGAGAAAAGGAGAGATTTGATATAGGATCATGTGTAAAGTATCCATCCGCATATCATTATTATTATTTATACGCGCTTTATTATGTATTTAGAATGCATGTTTAAGGGTGTATGATGATGAGACCTTAACAAAGATAATAAATTGGATGCCAATTTGCACGCGAAAAACCCTCAAATAATATTAAGCGTTTTTCCTTCCATTGAGTGATTCTTACTCAAGATCTAAGACGGCATTGGTTTGTTGGCCAAAGTCAAGGCCTTTGTCCGTCGAGGATGTGTTTGAATCACGAAGGCTTTGTTCCATATCAGTGTCTTGTCCAAGTTGTGGTTTGTTGGCCAAAATCAAGACCACTTCTTGTCCATTGACATTGATTACGAAGTTTTCCATGGTCAATGGGTCGCGCTTAACTGGGATCACTAAGTTTGTTATGCCAAAGCCAAGGCTTAGTTGATTCAGAGGAAAAAGGTTAGGTAATACATTGGATGTATTGCCATATATAAGATATATGTTTCGGACTTGGATGCCCCCCTACCGGATCTAGGAATTGGATTGGATCCAATCAATCTTAGAGATCTACCTAGTTAATTATCATATAATTTGTTGGCCAAAGTCAAGATTGTGTGATATTTAACGGGATCCTAACCCACTAGGAAACACGGTTTCCCGAGTACTCGACAGAGGGTTAGAGGCTCCTCGAAAAATAGTGGGAGGCAAGAATTGAATTTGCAATACTCGTTTAATTACTTACCATACGCGCTCAAATCAAATATCATTCGTCCTCTAATAAATTAAATGTTAGTTGGACTAATATTTAAATTGTTGTTTTAATAAATAGTTGGACTATATATCCAAACTATTCATTTATAGTTGATTTTATAATTGGATTATAGTAATCAATATAATTGAATTAATCTATTAAATTATAGTTGATTAAATAGTTGGACTATTGTAATCATTATAATAATTAGTACCTTAATCGTTGATTAAATAGTTGGACTATTAGAATCAAGATTAAATTGAAAGATTGACATTTAAAACATAGTCCTAGAGAAAATGTATTTAAATAGTTTAATTTTCAAAATTGGGAATAAATTTCAGGATGGTCCTGGAAAAATAATAAGTTACTTTATTAGATAAAATAACATATTATGCCTAAGCCCGAAGTTAAGCAAATAGTAGAGCATAATCTTTGGAAGATTAATGTGATGATAACTTAAGTGCTTAATACATTAAGCTTGTCGCAGTAGACTTCTTAATTCTGAATCAGAACTAAGGATTAGATCCTTAAAGTATGATAAAGAAATTGAAGGATCTTCATAAATCTATCTTTAGATTTTAGAAGTACTAAAATTGCAATATTTAACTCTTGGAGAGTTAATGACTATTCTCAAGGAGACAAAATCAAGATTTGCAATAAGGCAAGTAGCGCAAGGCGCACCTTACTTCGATATTCTAGAAACCCGAGGCTTGGCCAAAGGCTACTGGAATATGAAAAAGGGCAAAGGCAAAATCATTATAATCTTCTGGGATGATAAAGGACATATCCCAAAATGTCTACCTGAATTTTGGCAAACGGGATCGCAGAAGCGTGACTGCCGTTTGGACAAAGCAGACATGAAGGAATTGAAGACGAGCAAGGCTCTGACTTCAAATATGTTTGTCATAATTATGTTCACTAATAGTATTAAAATTGGATTTTAGATACTTAGTGTGAAATAAATATATATTGATGCTCATAATCTGTTTTGAACAGGATACTGACTTCAATCGAGATTAATCTGCGATTTGGAAACGGGACGAAAGTCGTTGTTTTTAACCGTAGATACCTAAATTTAGGAACTACCCTCGGGTGTGTACCTAAATTGGGTAACCGTTATAATGTAACTAGTTTGACTAGATACATTATCTTTATATCAGTGTTTAACCTGCTGCGGGTGAACCTTATATATTCTAGAACACTAAAGTGTTTTATTATATAAAGATGATATTGAGATAAACACATTAGATGTGAATAACAAAATTTATATTTTGAATATAAATAAATCTCAAACGTATATAATGACAAACAATAGCTCAAACTGATTTGATCAGATGAAACTTAATTGTGGCATTGTTTTGTCTGGAACAAAATTAAACAAGACTCGTATATCCACACTTTTGAAGAGTGGGTACTCAGACAAATTTATTTTATTCAAATAAAGTCTATGAATCTAGTTTATTGGGCAAAGTGCCTAAAACACTATTTACTTGGTAAAAGTGAAACTGCCACCGATCTGTTAGCCCTAGTTCATAGTGAAGCAAGTGGGCCCATGTTTAGCTAGGCTAGATATTGATATGAATATTTCGTGACCTTACAGATGTGGCATCGCGTTATGGTTATGTGTTTCTTTTGAAGAACACAAATCGGAAACTTTAAAGTTTCGACACGAAATAGACAAACAGACCAGCTATAGTATTAGACCGTCACGGTAAGACCGTAATGGAAAATACTTAAGCAATAAGTTTCTTATATACTTGAAAGAGTAAAGTATTCTTTCAAATGAGGATTCCTCCCGGAACATGTCAGTTTAACGATGTGTCCGAACAGAGTAACCGAATTTTGTTAGACATGATAAGGTTAATCATGAGTCGCTCTGAGCTACCATTTCCTTCAACGGATAAGCATTAACAGTGCAAGAACTTATTTAGAATAAGGTTCCATAAAAATCTGTTTGACAGGTATCATATTAGATATGAATAGGAAAGAAACCGGGTTTCTCATTCCTGATAATTTGGGATGCTAGGCATATGTTTGGATGATACCAAACTAAAACCCAAGTTGGATAAGTGCCAATTGTAGGTTATCCTAGGGATACCATAAGTATAGTACTTATACATCTCATAAGAGAACAATGTAATTGTTGCTCACCATGCGGATTTCCTAAGAGGAATACCGATATGCAGTGATAAGTGGGAGGATAGTAAAACTCGATGAAAATCGGAGTAATACTATTCATGGCACCGATCCTTAATGGAACATAAATAGTTCATCTAAGATGAAACTATACCAGTAATCTTCTAATACACAAGAACCGCATAAGTCGGAGAGAGTCAGAAAATAACCTGGAGTATGGGTTTCTGATTTCACCTCATAAAGATGTTTATCTTTTGAGGAATACCAACTGACTACATATGAGGAAGTGATACAAGGTATCGACTCCCTATTATGGAAAAGTGCCATATGATCCGAAAGGGATTCCATGTATATCAACCAGTTTGGATACTAGTTGATGTACCGCAAGGCGTTGTGCCTATTGGTACTGTATAAGTCTTCAAGGAAGACATACATGGATTGCAAAATACCAACGTATAAAGCTAGGCTTTTAGCGGAAAGGTATCGTTATCAACATTGTGTTGATTACGATTCAACCTTTTACCTGTTGCCACGATAAATCAATTTGGATAATGCTTGCTAAAGCTGCATGTTTCATTTATGAAATATGTCAGCTTAACGGGAAAATCGCTTTCCTGAAAAGGAAACCTTTCGGAGGATGTTTACAATATCCGGTAGGTTTTGTCGTACCATAACAAGTAAACAAGGTTTGCAGGTTATTCGATCCATGTTTGGATTGAAGCAAGCATAGGTTCTTAGAATTGTCGTTTTGTTGTAATCATAATGGTTTATGATTTAATTCAAAACGAAATGGTTCTTGTGTATATAAGAGGGTTAGTGGGAGCACACTGACATTGGTTGTCCTATAAATAATGATAATACATCATTTCTTGGAAATGATATTCCCATAAAATAAAAATCGGTGAAAGCTTGGCTTTCCATAAAATTCTCTGAGAACTCGTACATTGAAAAATGTACGCGACCTGGTGTCTCATACACTTTGAGCATATGATTCACAAACAGGCCAATCCAAGTGATAGTCACTGGATTGACGTTAAGAACATACATTAGTATCTTAGAGATCTAAGGATGTTGTCTTAGTCTATGAAGATGGAGAACTTGAAGTGACTGGGATCACTGTAGCAAGTTTCCTAACCGATAAAATGACTATAAGTCGCAAAAGGTACTACAAAGTTTGAATAGCGGAACAGTGAGCTGGAAATCTTCCAAGCAAAATACTGCTACCAAATAAACAACAAATGCGGGTTATTGCTGCAGCTGAGGCGGCAATAGAAGCCTTTTGGGTCGATAATAAATCTAATTAGATTAGATATAATTCTGTTAGCAGCTGAGCTAGGCGTCAGCACAGGCTAAAGAATTAATGGTCTCATCAACGATCCAGATACATACTTCGATATTCATCTGATTCGTTCGGATCATACATCATGGCGATGTGATGATCGAATAAATCGAATCAGATGATAATCATGCAAATCCGCTGACGAAAGCCTTTTCTCAGCAGTTTGAGCCAACCGTACATAGTTCGAGTGTAAGACACTCGAGTGACTGGCTATAGGCCAAGTGGGAGATTGTTGGACAATTATGACCCATAGCGTCACTATTTGTAATATCACGGTGTTGTTGTACAAATTAACTATGTGACAAAGGAGATTGCACTCTTATCATTTGTGATTAGATCACATAGATATATAAATGATAGGAGGTCCTTATGATTTGTTCCTACACGGAGAATGATATGAAACAGTATGAGTCCACGAAAACTAAATCCTTAAATATCCCTAGTCAGAGTATTATCGAGATTGGACATCGATAAATACGTAAAAGACTAGTATTACACTTGTCCGCGTTGTGAGGGCACAACGTCATAGTTCTCATATATTTGGGTATAGGATACTCATGCAAGTGTAATAGGAGGTTGTGTTTTACCGATGGTACGGGAAACAGCTTCGCTCTGGATAGACCCCATCGGAATTCCATTTGTAGTATGACTATGTTTCTATGGAAGTCTGAAATCAGGGTAGGTGTATTTGGTCTTAACCTAAGACTTACACCGCTAATACTTGCGACAATCAATATACTTTGGTTGCGGTCATCCAGGGCTTTAACAAGTTCTGTGTACGCCAATGCTGGTTATATTGAAAATCATAGTGTGTTGGTTGTGATGTAAAGACGGAAGTATCACTCCAGTCATAGTGGAGATGATGGTCATGTAGGATACGGGACTGGTTCTCTTAAATGCTGCAGCTATCGGGATAAAATGACAAGGTCAGGTTTATCCGATTATAGAGACTAGTCACCAGACATCTGACATGTACTTCGTACGGGGCAGACACAATTTCAGCCCCAGGCCTAGCACGTGATCATCCGATACTAGACAGAAATACGCAATACTACGTATACTACGCCTGATATAGATCCTTTATTCCTGTAAGGATATTTCTGGAGAATTTGGTAGGCATGGCGCTTTGGTAGAGGCCAACCTTGTCTTGTAAATCGGTATAAACGTAGTACTTGGTACTTACGTGTTCGTATTGTCCGACAACAGAATTTATTGCCAACATATCCGGGGATCCCATAGGTCGCTTCCGGAAGATTCACCGATGACGTATTCCTTGCAGTCTAAATTAATCTGGGAATAATTAGAAGAGAGAGAGAAAATTAATCTGGAATTAATTGCGGAGATATTTTATCTGGGATAAAATATCAATTAAAGAGAGATAACGATTAATTTGGAATTAATCGGTAAACTAATATATTCGATATATTAAAAACGAGATTCGATTTCGACGCGAAATTAAAATTAGATTTTAATTCGGGCGAACGAATTAATTTAGAATTAATTCGTTAGCGACGTGAATAGTGATTTCGGTAGGCGTAATCATTTAATTACGACGCAACGGAAAATTTGTTAATTTGGAATTAGCGAACCTGAGCCTGGGATTATTTGCGAGCGCATTCGCATTTCGAATTCGACTGCGGCATGCAAGTCAAATCAATCGTCAAATCATTAGTCGCATAAAAAGCGTTAAATCATTAGTCACTTTGAGTGATGTGACAACTTGTCACTTGATTTGATTGATTGATGGAAGTTGATGGTTAGCATTTAATGCTATTTTGGAGTAAAAAATTGTGTTGACTTTTCGAAAGCTTTTACACAAATTTTGTATATGTTTATTATTTGATTTTGGAAATCAAATTAACTAACACACAACTTCTCTCATTCCTCTATGTCTTCTTTCTCTCCACACGCCCAAGGGGCTGCAAAACCTTCACTGGTTTGTTAAAGCCGAGAGATAAATGGAAGCCTAGAGTGGGATTTTGTGGCAAAATCACAAGTGCTAGCACACTTACGAGACATGCGAAGGTGATAGGGAAGTCAACCATGAGCCGGGAACCATTCGACGAAGCTTGGAGCTTGTTCGAGGAGCTCAAAAACAGAAAATGGAGGACCATGGACTGCTCACTGCCGTGAACTGTCAAGAGGCAGAAAATTAATTTCCGTTGCTTGCCGCGTCGCTCAACCGATCGATGTGAGTATTCCGCAACTTCGTTGATTTGTATTCACACATATTTGATGCTTATTATTGATCTTGGGACCTTAATAGAAACCAACAACAAAGCTCTATCTTAACACAGTTCGGGAACAAATCCCAGGGAATAAAGCCCTATCTCAACACAGTTCAGGAATAAAGCCCAGGGGAATAAAGCCCTATTTCAACAAAGTTCGGGAACAAAGCCCACTCTCTACACAGCTCGGGAATAAAGCCCAGGGAATAAAGCCCACATTCAGTACAGCTCGGGAACAAAGCCCACAGTCAACATAGTTCAGGAATAAAGCCCAGGGAACAAAGCCCACATTCAGTACAGCTCGGGAACAAAGCCCACAGTCAACACAGTTCGGGAATAAAGCCCGGGGAATAAAGCCCACTCTCAACACAGTTCGGGAATAAAGCCCAGGGGAATAAAGCCCTATTTCAACACAGTTCGGGAACAAAGCCACTCTCTACACAGTTTGGGAATAAAGCCCAGGGAACAAAGCCCACTCTCAACACAGTTCGGGAATAAAGCCCAGGGTAATAAAGATCTATTTCAACACAGTTCGGGAACAAAGCCCACTATCTACAAAGATCGGGAAAAAAAATCCCAGGGAACAAAGCCCACATTCAGTACAACTCGGGAACAAAGCCCACAGTCAACATAGTTCGGGAATAAAGCCCAGGGAACAAAGCCCACATTCAGTACATCTCGGGAACAAAGCCCGCAGTCAATACAGTTCGGGAATAAAACCCAAGGAACAAAGCCCACTCTCAACATAGTTCGGGAATAAAGCCCAGGGGAATAAAGCCCTATTTCAACACAATTCGGGAATAAAACCCACTCGGTGGTTCGGGAACAAGACCCATAGGTCACAACACTTCGCCATCAATCTCAACTCAATTCAGGGAACAAGACCCTAAACTCAAATCCGGAACAAGACCGACGGGAACACCCACAATTCAGGGAACAAGACCCTCAACGCAAATCGGGAACAAGACCCACAATTCAGAGAAGACCCTCAACTCAAATCGGGAACAAGACCCATAATTCAGGGAACAAGACCCTTAACTCAAATCGGGAACAAGACCCACGGGAACAAGACCCACAATTCAGGGAACAAGACCCTCAACTCAAATCGAGAACAAGACCCTTATCTCAACTCAGTAACGGTGTGGGAATGGACCACCTCACAGTAACGGTTCGGGAATGGACCCCATCATAGTAACGGTTCGGAAATGGACCATCATCACTTTAGATGCCAGGTACGGCACTCCGGGTATGGAGATACTACTGCGACACTCTGGGTGTGGAGACGCAACCGTGACGCCTTGGGTATAGGGTTTAGCACGCCGGATATGGCGCAACCAAAATTAACTCAAAGCAACAGACAAGTCAGGTGACAGCTGGCGAGCCAGGTAAGTAAAAATGCATTGCACGAACTTTGATAGGATTGTCATTGTCACACTTTACACAAGTCCCATCAAAGTGGGGGCGACTGTAGGCACTGTATTTTTGCATATAAGTCCCGATGATGAGCCTCGTGCGGAGGCACTACCTTTTAAGTCGCGGAAGTCGCGGGAAACAGACGTTGGAAGGGAAAAGTCAAGAATTGACATCTTGTTGGACTTTATTCGCTTGTTTAGCTTCGAGTTTGCTCGTTGGACCTCCATTTCAAAGTTATCCTTGGCTCAAAACCCCCGCAACCCACACTAAGCCCACCTAAAGTCTACCCATGCCCATTAACAACAAAGCCATCCCTTTACCAAATTATTAAAGCCATTTAATAGCCTTCCCTCACCAAGTCAAATACAACACATCACGCATTTAACCAAGGAAACCCCACACCATTTAACCAAGTAACCCCACGCCATTGACAAAGCCATTTTCCCATCCCATTTTCAACATCAATTAGCCACCCAATTAATAACCTTCATCAATGGTAGCCTACCCAATAAATGCACAACCATTTGCCTATAAAAAATAACCTCAACTCACCCTTGAAACCCCTAGAAGATAGAACACAAGACACTCATCTCCCTTAACTTCACTCACGCCCAAAGTTCCCCAAGTCCCTCTCCATTGTCGTGACTCATCCAGCAGTGATTCATGCCAAAGACACCTTCCATTCAGCCCTCAACTCACGTATCAACACCCCCACAAATTGCCCTTCCATAGCCGCAACTCACTGCCTCTGGACAGCCCTTGTTCACACCCAAATCAACCCCTGAAGTAAGCCCTTTGTCATGCCCAAAATACCCCTGGAACAAGCCTTCCATTCACGCCTAAAATAGCAACAAATCAGCCATCTACTTTGTCCCACATCGCCTAAGAAACCTGCTCCATTGTTCACGCCCAAAACACGGCAAGCCCCTCTCTCCCAGAATCCCACATTGCCCAAGAAACTACTTCCCTTGTTCACACCAAAAGCCTCAAACACGCCAACACAACCCCTCACAAACAGCCCTCAAACACGCCAACATAGCCCCTCACAAACAGCCCCTAACACGCCACTGCAGCCCCTCACAAACTTCCCTCAAGCACGTCAACACAGCCCATCACAAACAGCCCTCAAGCACGCCAACACGGCCCCTCATAAACAGCCCCTGATTCACGTCTAAAAACCTCTCCTGGCCAGCCCCATTGCCGCACCAAAACTGCACTCCAACAGCCCAAGAATATCACGCCAAACTGCCTGAAAAACCTCTGGTTTGTTGGACAAAATGACCCATAGCGTCACTATTTGCACAGATCATTGTGTTGTTGTAGCAAATTAACTATGTGACAAGGAAATTGCACTCTCATCATTTGTGATTAGATCACCATAGATTATAAATGAAGAGAGGTCCCTATGATTAGTACCTGGACTGAGAATGATATGAGACAGTATCAGTCCCCGAAGGTTTAATCATTAAATATCCCTAGCCGTAGTATTATCGAGACTGGACATCGATAATGCGGAATAGGCTAGTATTGCACTTGTGCGCGTTTGTGAGGGCACAACGGCATAGTTCTCATATATATAAGTATTGGATACTTATGCAAGTGCGATAGGAGGTCGTGTTTCACACGATGGTACGGGAAACAGCTTCGCTCTGGATAGACCCCTCGGAATCCCATTGGTATTATGACTATGTGTCTATGGGAGGCCGAAATCGAGGTAGGTGTGTATAGTCTTAACCTGAGACTTGCATCGCTAATACTTACGATAATCGATAAACTTTGGTCTTGGTGGTAGGGGACTTTAACCGGTTCTGTGTACACCACTTCTGGGTTTATCAGAGAGTCGTAGAGTATTGGGTGTGATGTCAAGATGGAAGTGTCACTTCAGTCATTTGGAGATGATGTCACGCAGGATACAGTACTAGTGCTCTTGAGTGTTGCGCAACCAATCGGGATATTGTGACCAGGTCATGTATATCCGATTATAGAGACTATGTTACCAGACATCCGACATGTGTTTCGGACGGGGCAGACACTTATCCAGCCCCAGCCCTAGCACGTGATTATCCGATACTGGGCCGATATACACAATACTACGGTATACTACGCTTGATACAGATCTATATATTCCTGTAAGAATATTTCTGGAGAATTGGGTAGGCATGGCGCTTTGCTAGAAGCCAACCTTGTCTTGTAAATCGATATAAACGTAGTACGAGGTACTTACGTGTTCGGACAGTCCGACGACGATCGTATTTACTGCCAACATATCCGAGATCTCATGGGTCGCTTCCTGAAGATTCACCGATGACGTATGACTCGCACTTTGATTAATCTGGGATTAATTAGAAGAGAGAGATAGAATTAATCTGGGATTAATTCGATGAGAGAGAAAATTAATCTGGGATTAATTGCGGAGATATTTTATCTGGATAAAATATTAATTAAAGAGAGAGAACGATTAATTTGGAATTAATCGATAAAATGATATATTTGATATATTATTAGAATTGGATTTCGACGCGGAATTAAATTAGATTTTAATTCGGGCGAACGAATTAATTTAGAATTAATTCGTTAGCGACGTGAATAATGAATTCGCTAGGCGTAATCATTAATTACGACGCGACGGAAAATTCGTTAATTTGGAATTAGCGAACCCGAGCCCGAGAGTGATTGCGAGCGCGTTCGTATTTCGAATTCGAACGCGGCACGCAAGTCACATCAAGCGTCAAATCGCTAGTCACAATTCGATTGTCAATTACTTATATCACTTTGAGTGATGTGATATGACATGTTGTCACTTTATTAAAGTGACATGATGTGAATATAGAAAAGTGATTGTTGGAAAGTTGATAGGACTTTGTGTATATATTTTATCATTTACTTGGTAAATGGGAAAAAGATATAAGTATATATAAATCATTCTCTCTCTCTTGGACCTATCATTGTTCACGTTTTTGGCTATTCTTGGAACCATTTTCACGTGACTCATTTATTGGTCTTTATTGTTCACGTTTTTGGCTATTCTTAGACAAGATTTCACGTGACCCACTCCACCTCTCTTTTTGCTTTTGGTCTTCACGGTTTTAGAAACAAATGAGCCAAAACTCTTCATCTTTCTCTCTCTTCTCTTCTCCCTTACACACGGCTTTGAGCCAAAATGGTTCTTCTCCATTTTGGTCACTGCCGACGCAAAAGAGAAGCAATTGGGAGATGTTTTTGTTGCAAAACAGAAGTGCTAGCACACCTTGAGTTGTATATAGGTGATAGGGAAACGAATCTTTTTGAGCATGGAAGCTTGAAGCTTGGAGCTTTAATGGAGTTCATGCATGGCCGAATCTTGGAGAGGAAGACAGCCCCAAAACCGAGCAGTCCAGCAGCACAAGGAGCTCCATTACCGCGAGTTTGAGAAGCTTGAAGGCTTGTGTTCTTCATTTCATCAAAACCCATCAATGTGAGTATGAATGAATTCCGCCTTACTCCTTGTGTATTCAACTCGATTTTTATGCATTGTTTGCGATCTTGTGGACTTGATTAAACTCCAACATTGGTATCTAGAGCCATTGATGCATGAAAAACCGAAATTAGGGTTCTTGGCAAATTTGGGGCTTTTTGATTTTGGCTTGATTCTGACAAATTGATTGTGTAAGAATGCTTATATATGATCTAATTTGAGATATATGTATCAATTTGACAAAAAAATCATTGGATTGATTTTCCCCAATTTGCAAATTTTGGTCAAACTCTTAATTTGGGTAAACTCGATTTAGGCATGATTTGGTTGAATTGTTTGATGCATTATGCTTGAATGAGGTTGAATTGAAGTTGTGCATGATCAATTTCAAGAAATTGGATTAGATCAATTTTCCCCAATTCTTAGGTTGAACATGAAACTTTAATTGGGTAAAATGTGTTTAATAAAGCATGTTTTAATTGCATTGGATGTTTAAGTATGCTTAGAACATGTTTTTAATTGAGATTGTGTGTGGTCAATTTCATGAAATTGGATTGGATTCATTTTTCCCCAAATTGGAGGCTTGGCCGAAAATTGGAAGAACCTAATGTCTTGGTAATTTTGTTTTGTTTGATCATTGGATGACTTAAAACAATTGGTTAATGTTGTTTTGAAGTTCAATTGGATTGAATTTTGATTTGGAACATTTTTCCCTTTTAAAGTGGCTTGGCGATTTTAAAGAACATGAAATTCTTTGTGATTTTGTTGTTTTAATTCATTGGATGAATTGTATTGATTTGGGAAATTAAGATTGTGGACTCAATTGGATTGAAACCGAATCGAATTGAAAAACCCCTAATTGCCGAGACTTGAAAGCATGTTAATTGGGTTTGATTTTAATTGAATTGTGTTGGACACTATTTGGTTGTTAAAGTGCATGATTAATTAGGCTAATTGATATTTTAGAAATGTTAATTGGGTAATTGATTGTGTATTACACTTAGGTTAATTAATTGTGAAATTTGGAATTTTATAGTTAATTAATTTGGGCTTGATTTTGGAAATTGGGCTTGTTGGGTTTGTAATTGGGCTTTGGGCTTTGTTGTAACAAAGTTGGGTTTAGGCAAAATTGGTTGGATCCAATTAGGCCCAAAACCGAATCCAAAAGGTCCAATTATGATTTAATGGACCTTAATTATTTAATTGGGCCTAATGGGCCAAAATTAATTTAAAGGCTTATGGGGTAACTCCCGGATTGGATTTTGGTTGTTCGGGTTGACCCGAGTTGACCAAAAGTCCACGCCTTAGAAATTAATTAAAAGCCCATGGCTTTAATTAAATAAAAAAAAATTAGATGTTAATCGGGCTTTGAGACCCGTTGCGATTAAATTTGGAATTTAAGTCGTAAAGGTTCGTTAATAAAAGTGTAATATTAATTTAGAATTAAATAATGAATTAGAATTAAATACGTATTAAATTGGATTTAATTATGTTATTTAATTTAATTCGTAGAATTGTACTTTGAGTACGTGTTTGCAATACGAGTTTGACTCGAACAAAAATCAAATCTTTGTTTGAACATTGGATGATCACTAATAATCAAGATTAATTAATTTGATTGATTGATTGATAACATGCTTGTATGAATACATGGTTGTGATGTTTGAATAATGTATATCGGATGGATATTAGTCGGGATTGGGCGATTTTGGAAATTGTAATAAAATTTGATTTATTAAATTGGACCTGCGTGTCCAGCCTTATCTCCTATTTCTTTGTATTCTCTTCTCACCTATTCCCCTCCATGTAAAAGAGGTTTCTTTAGAAGTGTAGTGTAACGGGTAGAAGTAATACAAGTGCTAGCGGGAGAGAGAAAGTGAGAGATTTGATCTAGGATCAATGTAAAATATCCATCCGCATATCATTATTATTTTATTTCATACTCGCTTTATTATGTGTTTAGAATGCATGCTTAAGGGTGTATGATGATGAGACCTTAACAAAGATAATTAAATTGGTAGCCAATTTGCACGCGAAAAACCGCGTTAAATATCATGCGTTTTCCTTCCATTGAGTGATCTTATCAAGATCCGAGATTGCTTTGGCCAAATCCTTCCATGATGTGTTTTAATCACGATTCATATCGTTGTCGTGTCCAAGATGTGGTTGTTGGCCAAAGTCAAGACCACTTGTCCTTGGTCTTTGACCAAGTTAGCGGTCTATCATGGTGTTTTTGCCAAGCATCGGTGTCGTTCCAAGTTGTGGTTGTTGGCCAAAGTCAGACCTTGTCTTATCTTCCATTGACATTGATTACGAAGCTTCCATGTCAATGGGTCCGCGCTTGACTGGAATCATTAGTTTGTTGTGCCAAAGCCAAGGCCTAGTTGATTCAGAGGAAATAGGTTAGGGTAATACATTCGATGTATAGGCATATTAAATATATGTTTAGGACTTGGATGTCCACCTACTGGATCTAGGAGTTGGATGAGATCCAATTGATCTTCGAGATCTACTAGTTAATTATCATACAATTTGTTGGCCAAAGTCAAGATGGTGTGTTTATTTAACGGATCCTAGCCCACTAGGAACACGGTTTCCGAGTACTCTCCACAGAGGGTTAGAGGCTCGACGAAAAATAGTGGGGAGGCAAGTATTGAATTTGCAACATTCGTTCGAATACTCGCTAACACACGCTCATTTTATTTTATTTCGTCATTAGATTAAATGTTAGTTAGACTATATTTAAATTGTTGTTTTTTTTTTAATAAACAGTTGGACTGTATTATACTTGATTATATATAATTGGATTATATTAATCAATATATTTGAATTAATTAATTTCAGTTTACAGTTGATTTTATAATTGGATTATAGTAATCAATGTAATTGAGGTTAATTAATTGGATTATATTTGATTATATAGTTGGACTATTATAATCATTATATATATAAAGTACCACTAATCGTTGATTAAATAGTTGGACTATTGTAATCAAGATAAATTGAAAAGTTGAATATTTAAAATATATCTAGGATTAAAATATTTTAAATGATTTAATTTTCAAATGGGGAATAAATAATAGGTTACTTTATTTGATAAAATAACTTATTATACCTTAAGCCCAAAATTAAGCAAATAGTAGAGCATAAAATCTTTGGAAGATTTATGTGATGATGACTTTAATGCTTAATTAATATACTTATAATAAATCTATCTTTAGATTTAAAAGTATTAAAATTGCAATTAATAATTCTTGGAGAATTAATTGACTATTCTAGTGGAGAAAAGTCAAAGTTTGCAATTGGGCATGTAGCACAAGGTGCACATCGTTTCGATATTCCGAAACCCAAGGCTTGGCCAAGGTTTGTGAAATATTGAAAAGGATAATTGAACATATCCCAAAGTGACTACCATTTGGATATGGAAAACACGAAGGAATTAAAGAAAGGGCGAGGCTCTAACTTTAAATATGTTTGTCTTAGTTATGTTCACAGCTAGTATTGAAATTAGATTTTAAATACTTAGTGTGGTACATAAAATATATGTATTGATATTCAGAATCTGCTTTGAGCAGGATACTGATTTCAAGCTGAGATTCCTCTGCGAATCGGAAACGGGACGAAAGTCGCTGTTTCGACCGTAGATACCTAAGTTTAGGAACTAACCTGGGGTGTGTACTTAAATTAGGAACTATTATAATGTAACTAGTTTGACTAGAAACATTATCTCTTTATCAGTGTTTAACCCACTGCGGATGAACCTTTATATTCTAAAACACTAAAGTGTTTTATTATATAAAGATGATACTGAGATAAATACATTAGATGTAAATAACAGAATTTATATTTGAATATATAAAATCTCAAACATATAAATGACAAATAAATAGCTCAAATTGATTTGATCAATAGAGACTTATTTATGGTATTGTTGTCTAGGACACATTAAACGAGACATGTCAGTTAGACGGTGTGGTCCGAACAAAACCGAATTTTGTTGGACATGATAAGGTTTATCACGAGTCGCTCTGAGCGCTTCATTTCCTTCAAACAGGATATGTATTAACAGTGCAAAACTTATTTAGAATAGGTTCCATATTAATCTGTTTGACAGATATCATATAGGATGGACAGGAAAGAAACGAGGTTTCTCATTCCTGATAATTGGGTATGCCAGGCATAAAGTTTGGATGATACCAAACTAAGAACCCAAATTGGATTAGTGCCAATGTAGGTTATCCTAAGGGAAACCATAAGTAATAGTACTTATAAATCTCACATGAGAACAATGTGATTGTTGCTCCCATGCGGTTTTTCCTGAGAGGAAATACCGATATGCAGTGGTCAGTGGGAGGATAGTGATACTCGATGAAAATCGAAGTAATACTGTTCTAGGCACAAGGTCCGTAATGGAACACAAATAGTTCATCTATGATGAATCTATACCATTAATCTTCAAATACACAAGAAACCGCGTAGATCAGAGAGAGTCAGAAAACAACCTGGGTAATGGGTTTTCTGATCTCACCTCATAAAATCTTAATCTTTTAAGGTACACCAACTGATTATGTATGAGGTAGTGATACAAGGTATCGACTCCCTATTATGGCAAAGTGCCATGAATCGAAAATGGATTCCATGTTTAACAACTATTTTGGATACTAGTTGTTGTACCACGAGGCATTGTGCCTATGGTACATTAAACGTCTTCAAGGAAGACATACATGGTAGGCAACATACCAACGTACAAAGCTGGGCTTTTGACGGAAAGGTATCGTTATCAACATTGTGTTAATAACGGTTCAACCTTTTACCTGTTGCCATGGTAAATCCATTTTGAAGATGCTTGTTGATAACTGTATATTTCATTTGTGAAATATGTCAGTTATAAATCAAAATCGCTTTCCTAAAAAGGAAACCTTTTGGAGAATGTTTACAACATCTGACGATTTTGTATAACCGACAAACAAGGTTTGCGGATTATTCAATCCATGTTTGGATTGAAGCAAGCATAGGGTTCTTGGAACTGACGTTTTGAAATAATCATAATAGTTTATGATTTGACTCAAAACGAAATAATTCTTGTGGTATATAAGGAGGCTAGTGGGAGAGGGCACTGACAATGAAATTCCCATAAAACAATTGGTGAAAGCTGGGCTTTCATAAGAAATTCTCCGTAGAATTCTGGGGAGTAACAACCTTTATTCAAGGAATAAAGATCTACTGGGCTAGATTTGGAGTTGGTACACTCTCTGAGAAATAGTACATTTAAAATGTACTTGTATTGGTGTCTCATACGCTTTGAGCATATGGAGTCACAATCGGGTCAATCCAAGTGATAGTCACTGGACTGAAGATTAAGAACATCTGTTAGTATCTGAGAGAACTAAAGATGTTGTCTTAAACTATGGAGATGGAGAACTTGAAGTGACTGGGATCACTGCTGCAAGTTTCCAAACCGGTAAATACTGCGGTACTATAAAGATTGAACACTGGGACAGTAAGCTGGATATCTTCCGAGCAAGATAACTGTTGCCGAATTAACAACAAATGCGGATTATTGCTGCAGCTGAGGCAGCAATAGAAGCCATTTGGATCGATAATATCTAATTAGATTAGATATAGTTCTGTTAGCAGCTGAGCTAGGCGTCAGCACTGGCTAAAGAATTAAAGGTCTCATCGACGATCCAGATATATACTTCTATATCATCTGATTCGTTCGGATCATACATCGTGGCGATGTGATGATCGTGTAAATCGCGTCAAACGATAAACAAACAAATCCGCTGATGAAAACCTTTCCCCAGCAATTTGAGCGAACCGTACATAGTTCAGGTGTGGGACACTTGAGTGACTGGCTATGTGCCAGTGGGAGTTGTTGGACAAAATGACCATAGCGTCACTATTTGCACAATCATTGTGTTGTTGTAGCAAATTAACTATGTGACAAGGAAATTGCACTATCATCATTTGTGATTAGATCACCATAGATATATAAATGAAGAGAGGTCCCTATGATTAGTACCTGGACTGAGAATGATATGAGACAGTATCAGTCCCCGAAGGTTTAATCATTAATATCCCTAGCCGTAGTATTAATCGAGACTGGACATCGATAATGCGGAATAGGCTAGTATTGCACTTGTGCGCGTTTGTGAGGGCACAACGGCATAGTTCTCATATATATAAGTATTGGATACTTATGCAAGTGCGATAGGAGGTCGTGTTTCACCGATGGTACGGGAAACAGCTTCGCTCTGGATAGACCCCTCGGAATCCCATTGGTATTATGACTATGTGTCTATGGAGGCCGAAATCGAGGTAGGTGTGTATAGTCTTAACCTGAGACTTGCATCGCTAATACTTACGATAATCGATAACTTTGGTCTTGGTGGTAGGGGACTTTAACCGGTTCTGTGTACACCACTTCTGGGTTTATCAGAGAGTCGTAGAGTATTGGGTGTGATGTCAAGATGGAAGTGTCACTTCAGTCATTTGGAGATGATGTCACGCAGGATACGGTACTAGTGCTCTTGAGTGTTGCGCAACCAATCGGGATATTGTGACCAGGTCATGTATATCCGATTATAGAGACTATGTTACCAGACATCCGACATGTGTTTCGGACGGGGCAGACACTTATCCAGCCCCAGCCCTAGCACGTGATTATCCGATACTGGGCCGATATACACAATACTACGGTATACTACGCTTGCAGATCTATATATTCCTGTAAGAATATTTCTGGAGAATTGGGTAGGCATGGCGCTTTGCTAGAAGCCAACCTTGTCTTGTAAATCGATATAAACGTAGTACGAGGTACTTACGTGTTCGGACAGTCCGACGATCGTATTTACTGCAAACATATCCGGAGATCTCATGGGTCGCTTCCTGAAGATTCACCGATGACGTATGACTCGCACTTTGATTAATCTGGGATTAATTAGAAGAGAGAGATAGAATTAATCTGGGATTAATTCGATGAGAGAGAAAATTAATCTGGGATTAATTGCGGAGATATTTTATCTGGGATAAAATATTAATTAAAGAGAGAGAACGATTAATTTGGAATTATCGATAAAATGATATATTTGATATATTATTAGAAATTGGATTTCGACGCGGAATTAAATTAGATTTTAATTCGGGCGAACGAATTAATTTAGAATTAATTCGTTAGCGACGTGAATAATGAATTCGCTAGGCGTAATCATTTAATTACGACGCGACGGAAAATTCGTTATTTGGAATTAGCGAACCCGAGCCCGAGAGTGATTGCGAGCGCGTTCGTATTTCGAATTCGAACAGCGGCACGCAAGTCACATCAAGCGTCAAATCGCTAGTCACATCGATTGTCAAATTACTTATCACTTTGAGTGATGTGATATGACATGTTGTCACTTTATTAAAGTGACATGATGTGAATATAGAAAAGTGATTGTTGGAAAGTTGATAGGACTTTTGTATATATATTTTTATTCATTTACTGGTAAATGGGAAAAAGATATAAGTATATATAAATCATTCTCTCTCTCTTGGACCTATCATTGTTCACAGCGTTTTTGGCTATTCTTGGAACCATTTTCACGTGACTCATTTATTGGTCTTTATTGTTCACGTTTTTGGCTATTCTTAGACAAGATTTCACGTGACCCACTCCACCTCTCTTTTTGCTTTTGGTCTTCACGTTTTAGAAACAAATGAGCCAAAACTCTTCATCTTTCTCTTCTCCCTTACACACGGCTTTGAGCCAAAATTGTTCTTCTCCATTTTGGTCACTGCCGACGCAAAAGAGAAGCAATTGGGAGTGTTTTTTGTGCAAAACAGAAGTGCTAGCACACCTTGAGTTGTATATAGGTGATAGGGAAACGAAATCTTTTTGAGCATGGAAGCTTGAAGCTTGGAGCTTTAATGGAGTTCATGCATGGCCGAATCTTGGAGAGGAAGACAGCCCCAAAACCGAGCAGTCCAGCAGCACAAGGAGCTCCATTACCGCGAGTTTGAGAAGCTTGAAGGCTTGTGTTCTTCATTTCATCAAAACCCATCAATGTGAGTATGAATTCCGCCTTACTCCTTTGTGTATTCAACTCGATTTTTATGCATTGTTTGCGATCTTGTGGACTTGATTAAACTCCAACATGGTTCTCACGCTAAAATACCCCTGAAAATTGCCTTAAATCCCACGCACAAAAGCCCTCAAACAGCCTCCGAAAAACTTCCTTAAACCCGCAAAAAAAAACTGCACTGAAAAACTGCCTAAAAACCCGCAAACTGCACCCGCAAAACTGCACTATTTTGACCACCAAAACAGCCCCGCATTACCGCAAAACAGAAAGCCTAAACCATGACAAGGAACTGCAGCGAAACGGAGTAAAAGCGGCAGCCCAAACAGCGAAACAACTAAGGAAAACATTGAACCAGTGCACCGGAGGAGTTGCGGAGCATCAACCCTTCCGAAAACCGCATATCGCGCTTTCGAGAGACGACAAAAGAGGTTAGACTTGAGGTCACCCTCTTATTTATTATCTTTTTTTTTTGTAATGTATTTCATATGAGTACTGTGGGTTGGTGCATGATGTGATTTCCAGATTAAAGGAATATGTGTTCTCTCTTGCGGTATATAGGATGGAAACCCGTGTTGGAGATTCTAAGGGTCCCAAGGATCACAAATCAAGCATGAACATGTGTGAATACATTCGAGAAGTCGCGGAATACTTACATCGAGCGGTTGAGCGACACGGAGGCAACGAAAATTCTGTTTTCGGCCTCTTCACTGGTTCGGCAGAGGGCTGCAATTCCTCACTGTTTTTGGCTCGGTTTTGGTCATTCGTCAAGCTCCAAGCTTCATCGAATGGTTCTCTGCTAATGGGTGTGCTAGCACTCTCGATTTTGCCACAAAATCACATTTGCTTCCCTTTATTTATTCAAGTACTCGGTAGTTCACTCCCTTTGCAGAAGAAGAAATTGAGCAGCCCCAAGGGCGTGAGAGAGAATGAGAATGTAGAGAGAGAAGATAAAAAGTGGTTGTCTAATTTTGTATTTGATTTTATTAATCATATAACAAAATATGGCTAATAAAAGTCAAACTTTTAATGCCAACAACACACATCACTCAATCAAATCAATCAATCAATCACTTGTCATATCACTCAAAGTGACATGATTTGACGTTTGATGTGACGCTAGATGCGACTAGCAATTTGACGCTTGATTTGGACTTGCGTGCCACACTCTAATTCGAAATGTGAATGCGCTCGCAAATAATCTCGGGCTCGGGTTCGCTAATTCTAAATTAACAAATTTTCTGTTGCGACGCAATTAAATGATTACGCCTAGCGAAGTCACTATTCACGTCGCTAACGAATTACTTCTAAATTAAAATCTAATTTTAATTCCGCGTCGAAATCTTATTTCGTTTAATATATCGAATATATTACGTAGTATACGTAGTATTGTGTATTTCTGTCAGTATCGGATGATCACATGCGAGGCCTGGGGCTGGTATAGTGTCTGCCCCGTACGAAGCATATATCGGATAATGATAAACTAGTCTCTTTAATATCGGATAATCATGACCAAGTCATATTATCTCGACGGTTGCAACCTTATATAGAGAACCAGTTCTGTATCCCTGCGCGATCATCAACTACATATGACTGGAGTGACACTTCCGTCTTGACATCACACGCAACACACTACGATTCTCAATATACCCAACATTGGCGTACACATAACCTGTTAAAGCCCTGGACGACCGCAACCAAAGTATATTGATTGTCGCAAGTATTAGCGGTGCAAGTCCTCAGGTTAAGACCAAATAAACCTACCCTGATTTCGATTTCCATAGACACATAGTCATATTACCAATGGAATTCTGATGGGGTCTTATCCAGAGCGAAGCTGTTTCCCATACCACTGGTGAAACACAACCTCCTATTACACTTGCATGAGTATCCTATACCCAAATATACGAGAACTATGTCGTTGTGCCCTCACAACGCGCACAAGTATAATACTTGTCTTTTACGCATTCATCGATGTCCAATCTCGATAATGCTCTTACTAGGGATATTTAATGATTTATCCTTCGTGGATTGATACTGTCTCATATCATTCTCAATCCAGGAACAAATCACAAGGACCTCCTATCATTTATATATCTTGGTGATCTAATCACAAATGATAAGAGTGCTATCTCCTTTGTCACATAGTTAATTTGTACAACAACACCGTGATCTGTACAAATAGTGAAGCTATGGGTCATAATTGTCCAACAATCTCCCAATTGGCCTATAGCCAGTCACTCGAGTTCTTGACACCCAAACAAGGTACGATTGGCTCAAACTACTGAGAAATGCTTTCGTCAGCGGATTTTCATGATTATAATTTGATGCGATTTATTCGATCATCACATCGCCACGATGTATGATCCGAACGAATCAGATGAATATCAAAGTTTGTATTTGGATCGTTGATGAGACCATTAATTCTTTAGCCTCTGTTCAAGCCTAGCTCAGCTGCTAATAGTTTTATATATAATATAATTAGATTTGTTTATCGACCCAGAAGGCTTCCATTGCTGCCTCAGTTGCAACAATAACCCGCATTTGTTGTTTATTCGGTAACAGTATCTTGCTTGGAAGATTTCCAGCTCACTGTACCGTTATTCAAACTGTATAGTACTGTTTGCGACTTATAGTCGTCTTATCGGTTAGGAAACTTGCTACAGTGATCCCAGTCACTTCAAGTTCTCCTTCTCCATAGATTAAAACAGCATCCTTAGATCTCTAAGATACTAACGGATGTTTTTAACTTCAATCCAGTGACTATCACTCGGATTGGCCTGTTTGTGAATCCATATGCTCGAAGCGTATGAGACACCAGGTCGCGTATATTTTTCAATGTACGAGTTCTCGGAAAGTTTTCTGAAAGCCAAGCTTTCACCGATAGTTTTTTATGGGAATGTCATTTCCAAGAAATGACGTATTATCATTATTTTTATAGGACAGCCACTGTCAGTGCGCTCCCACTAACCCTCTTATATACACAAGAATCATTTCATTTTGAATTAAATCATAAACTATTATGATTAGATCAAAACGATAATTCCAATAATCTATGCTTGCTTCAATCCAAACATGGATCGAATAACCCGCAAACCTTGTTTGCTAGTTTTGGTACGACAAAACCGACAGAATTTTGTAAACATCCTCCAAACAGTTTCCTTTTCAGGAAAGTAATTTTCCCGTTAGGCTGACATATTTCATAAATGAAACACGCAGCTTAAGCAAGCATTATCCAAATGGATTTACCGGGCAACAAGTAAAAGGTTAAATCATAATCAACATAATGTTGATAACGATACATTTCTGCTAAAAGCCTAGCTTTATACGTTGGTATGTTGCCATCCATGTACGTCTTCCTCGAAGACTTATAAGTACCAATAGGCACAATGCCTTACGGTACATCAACTAGTATCCAAACTAAGTTGATATACATGGAATCCATTTCGGACTCATGAAAATTTGTCATAATAGGGAGTCGATACCTTGTATCACTTCCTCATACGTAGTCAGTTGGTATTCCTCAATAAGATAAATATCTTTATGAGGTGAGATCAGAAACCCATACCCCAGGTTATTTTTCTGACTCTCTCCAACTTACGCGGTTTTTGTGTATTCGAAGATTATGGTATAGTTTCATCCATGATGAACTATTTATGTTCCATTAGGATTCGATGCCTGGACAGTATTACTCTGATCTTCATCGAGTTTTACTATCCTCTCACTTACCACTGCATATCGATATTCCTCTTAAGAAAACCGCATGGTGAGCAACAATCTAATTGTTCTCTAGTGAGTTGCATAAGTACTATACTTATGTATCCCTAGGATAACCTATAATTGGCACTTATCCAATTTGGGTTCTAGTTTGGTATCATCCAAACATATGCCTAGCATTCCCAAATTATCAAGAATGTGAAACCCGGTTTCTTTCCCGTTCATATCTAATATGAAGTCTGTCAAACAGATTTTTATGGAACCTTATTCTTAATAAGTTCTTGCACTGTTTAATGCTTATCCGTTGAAGGAAATTGTAACTCAGAGCGACCCATGATTAACCTCATCATGTCTAACAAAATTCGGTTTATCCGTTCGAACACATCGTCAAACTGATGTGTTCCGGGATGAGTCCTCATTGAAAGAATACTATACTCTTTCAAGTATACTAGAAACTTATTGCTTAAATATTTTCCATTACGGTCTTACCGTGACGGTATAATACTTAGCTGATCTGTTTGTCTATTTCGTGTCGAAACTTTAAAAATTTCTGATTTGTGTTCTTCAAAAGAAACATATAACCATAACGCGATGCCACATCCGTTTAGGTCACGAAATATTCATATCCACCTCTAGCCTAGCTAGACATGGGCTCACTTGCTTCACTATGAACTAGGGCTAACAGACCAGTGGCATTTACACTTTTACCAAGTAAATAGTGTTTTAGGCCCTTGCCCAATAAACTAGATTCGTAGACTTCATTTGAATAGAATTAAATTAGTCCGAGTACCCACTCTTCAAAAGTGTGGATATACGATTCTTGTTTATTGTGTCCCAGACAACAATGCCACAATTAGTTTCTTCTGAACAAATCAGTTTGAGCTATTTGTTTGTCATGTTATAAATTTGAGATTTTATTTATATTCAAAATATAAACTCTGTTATTCACATCTAATGTGTTTATCTCAATATCATCCTTATATAATAAAACACTTTAGTGTTCTAGAATATAAAGGTAAACCCACAGTGGGTTAAACACTGATACATAGATAATATATCTAGTCAAACTAGTTACATTATAACAGTTTCCTAATCCTGCTCATAGCAGATTCGTAACATCAGTATATATTTATGTACTAAGTATTTAAAATCCAATTTCAATACTAGTAATGAACATAATCTTGACAAACATATTTGAAGTCAGAGCCTTGCTCGTCTTCAATTCCTTCATGTCTGCTTTGTCCAAAAGGCAGTCACGCTTCCGCGATCCCGTTTTCCACAATTTGGCAGACATTTTGGGATATGTCATTTATCTTCCTAGAAGATTATAATGATATTGCCTTTGCCTTTTTCAACACTCCAGAAGCCTTTGGCCTAGCCTCGACCTTCTAGAATATCGAAGTAAAGTGCGACTAGCGCTACTTGCCTAATTGCAAGTTTTGACTTTATCTCCTTGAGAATAGTCATTAACCCTCCAAGAGTTTACTATTGCAATATTAGTACTTCTAAAATCTAAAATAGATCTTTGAAGATCATTCAATTTCTTTATCATACTTTAAGGATCTAACCCTTAGTTCTGACAAAGAAATCAAGGAGTCTACTGCGGTAAGTATAATTGATTAAGCATTTAAGTTATCATTACATGAATCTTCCAAAGATTATGCTCGACTATTTGCTTAACTCCGGGCTTTAGGCCTAATATGTTATTTTATCAAATAAAGTAACTTATTATTTTTCCAGGACCATCTTGAAATTTTATACCCAATTTGAAAATTAAACAATTTAAATACATTTTCCCTAGGATTATGTTTTAAATGTCAATCTTTCATTTTTTTCTTGATTTTAATAGTCCAACTATTTAATCAACGATTTGGGGTACTATATATTATAATGATTATTATAGTCCAACTATACAATCAAATATAATTTAAATCAACTAACCTCAATTATATTTATTACTATAGCCCAACTATAAAATCAACTATTAATTGAAATTAATTAATTCAAATATATTGATTACTAATCCAATTATATAATCAACTATAATACAGTCCAACTGTTAATTAAAACAATAATTAAATATTAGTCCAACTAACATTTAATATATTTGAGGAATGATATTTGTTTGAGCGCGTATGGCGAGTAATTGAACGAATATTGCAAATTCAATTCTTGCCTCCCACTATTTTTCGGCGAGCCTCTAACCCTTTGTCGAGTACTCGGGAAACCGTGTTTCCTATTGAGCTAGGATCCCGTTAAATATCACACAATCTTGACTTTGGCCAATAAATTGTATGATAATTAACTAGGTAGATCTCTAAGATCGATTGGATCCAATCCAATTCCTAGACCCGGTAGGGGGACATCCAAGTCCGAAACATATGTCTTATATATGCCAATACATCCAATGTATTACCTAACCTTTTTCCTCTGAATCAACTAAGCCTTGGCTTTGGCACAACAAACTTAGTGATCCCAGTCAAGCGCGACCCATTGACCATGGAAAGATTCGTAATCAATGTCGATGGACAAGAAGTGGTCTTGACTTTGGCCAACAAACCACAACTTGGACAAGACACTGACATGTAACAAAGCTCTCGTGATTCAAACACATCCTCGACGGACAAAGGCCTTGACTTTGGCCAACAAGCCAATGCCAGTCTCAGATCTTGAGTGAGAATCACTCAATGGAAGGAAAAAACGCTTAATATTTTGCGAGGGTTTTTCGAGTGCAAATTGGCAACCAATTTTTTTTATCTTTATTAAGGTCTCATCATCATACACCCTTAAACATGCATTCTAAACAGATAATAAAGCGCATATGATAAAATAATAATGATATGCGGATGGATAATTTACACAATGATCCTAGATCAAATCTCTCCCTTCTCTCTCCCGCTAGCACAAATATTTCTTCTACCTGTTACACTACACTTCTAAAGAAACCTTATTTACATTGAGGGGAATAGGTGATAAGAGAATACAAAGAATAAGGAGGTGATAAGGCTGGACACGCAGGTCCAATTTATAAATCAAATTTATTACAACAATTTCTAAAATTGTCTCACCCATCTAATATCCATCTGATATACATTATTCATGCATCGCAACCACATATTCACACAAGCATGTTATCAATCAATCTAATCAATTAATTAATCTGATAATTAGTGACCATCCAATGTTCAAACAACGATTTGATTTTGCTCGAGTCAACTCGTTTTTTTCGAATAAGTACTCAAAGTATGAATTCTCGAATTAAATTAAACTACATAATTAAAAACAATTCAATTTGTATTTAATTCTAATTCACTATTTAATTCCAAATAAATATACACTTTATTTACGAATCTTTACAATTAAATTCCAATTTTAATCGTTACGGGTCTCAAAGGCCGATTAACGCCCAACGTCAATTTAATTAAAGTTCCAATGGGCTTTTAATTAATTTCTTGAGGCGTGGACTTTTGGACAACTCGGGTCAAACCGAATAACCAAAATCCAATCCGGGAGTTACCCCATAAGCCCAGAAATCAATTTTGGCCCATTAGACCCAATTAAACTTTAAAGGTCCATTAAGTCGCATTTGGGCTTTATGGATGCGGTTTTGGGCCCAATTGGATCCAACCAATTTTGCCTAAACCCAAGTTTGTACAACAAAGCCCAATAAGCCCAATAACAACATAACAAGCCCAAATCCAATTTAAGGCCCATTTAATCAAACACAAAAATTCCAAATTTAATGTTTAATTAAACTAAAGTGTATTAACATAATTAATCACCCAAATCAATATTTCCAAAACCCCAAATTAGTACTAATTAATCATGCCATCAACATTAAAATATGTCCAACACATTTTAACAAAAATAAAACCCAATTATATGCTCTTATGCTCTCGGTAATTTGGGGATTTTACGTCCGATTCGAATTCAATCCAATTAATTCCACAATCGACATTAAATCTTATTCCCGAATGATTTCCAACACATCCAATTGTCAAAAATCAAAAATCCCAAGACATTTTAGGGCATCACATTTTCGGCCATGACCAAAATATTGGGGAAATTTGTTCCAAACTTAATTTCAACAAATTTATCCAATCAATCCTTAATTCAAACACATTTAAGCATACTAATCCATCCAATTTCATTAATCATGCTTAAAATCAAGTTTGCCCAATTTTAAGCCCTAAATAATTTTCATGCTTTTAACCATGCTCTGATACCATTGTTGGAGATTCTAAGGGTCCCAAGGATCACAAATCAAGCATGAACATGTGTGAATACATTCGAGAAGTCGCGCAATACTTACATCAAGCAGTTGAACGACGCGGAGGCAACAAAAATTCTTTTTTCTGCCTCTTCACTAGTTCGGCAGTGGGCTGCAATTCCTCACTGTTTTTGGCTCTGTTTTGGTCCTTCGTCAAGCTCCAAGCTTCGTGGAATGGTTCTCGGCTCATCGGTGGACTTCCCGATCACCTTTGCATTGATCCCGGAGTGTGCTAGCACTCTCGATTTTGCCACAAAATCACACTTGCTTCCCTTTATTTCTTCAATTACTCGGCAGTTCACTGCCTTTGCAGAAGAAGAAATTGAGCAGCCCCAAGGGCGTGAGAGTGAAGGAGAATGGAGAGAGAGAAGAGTAAAAAATGTTGTCTAATTTTGTATTTGATTTTATTAAATCATATACCAAAAATTTGGCTAATAAAAAGTTAAACTTTTAATGCCAACAACCACCACATCACTCAATCACATCAATCAATCATCAATCAATCACTTGTCATATCACTCTAAGTGACATGATTTGACGCTTGATGTGACGCTAGATGCGACTAGTGATTTGACGTTTGATTTGACTTGGGTGCCGCACTCGAATTCGAAATACAAATGCGCTAGCAAATAATCCCGGGCTCGGGTTCGCTAATTCTAAATTAACAAATTTTCCATTGCGACGCAATTAAATGATTACGCCTAGCGAAGTCACTATTCACATCGCTAATGAATTACTTCTAAATTAATTTGTTCGCCCAAATTAAAATCTAATTTTAATTCCGCGTCGAAATCTAATTTCGTTTAATATATCGAATATATTAATATACCGATTAATTCCAAATTAATCGTTATCTCTCTTTAATTGATATTTTAACCCAGATAAAATATCTCCGCAATTAATCCCAGAATAATTTTCTCTCTCACGTTAGTAATCCCAGATTAATTAAAGTGCAAGTCATACGTCATCGGTGAATCTTTGGGAAGCGACCCATGAGATCCCCAGATATGTTGGCAGAAAATTCGGTCGTCGGACTATCCGAACACGTAAGTACCTCGTACTACGTTTATACCGAATTACAAGACAAGGTTGGCCTCTAGCAAAGCGCCATGCCTACCCAATTCTCCGGAAATATCCTTACAGGAATAAAGGATCTGTATCAGGCGTAGGATACGTAGTATTGTGTATTTCTGTCAGTATCGGATGATCACATGCGAGGCATGGGGCTGGTACAGTGTCTGCCCCGTACGAAACATATATCGGATAATGAGAAACTAGTCTCTTTAATATCGGATAATCATTACCATGTCATATTATCTCGACGGTTGCAACCTTATATAGAGAACCAGTTCTGTATCCCTGCGCGATCATCAACTACATATGACTGGAGTGACACTTCCGTCATGACATCACACCCAACACACTACGATTCTCAATATACCCAGCATTGGCGTACACAGAATCTGTTAAAGCCCTGGACGACCGCAATCAAAGTATATTGATTGTCGCAAGTATTAGCGGTGCAAGTCTCAGGTTAAGACCAAATACACCTACCCTGATTTCGGATTTCCATAGACACATAGTCATACTACCAATGGAATTCCGATGGGGTCTTATCTAGAGTGAATCTGTTTCCCGTACCACCGGTGAAACACACCTCCTATTACACTTGCATGAGTATCCTATACCCAAATATACGAGAACTATGTCGTTGTGCCCTCACAACGCGCACAAGTATAATACTTGTCTTTTACGCATTCATCGATGTCCAATCTAGATAATGCTCTTACTAGGGATATTTAATGATTTATCCTTCGTGGATTGATACTATCTCATATCATTCTCAATCCAGTAGCAAATCACAAGGACCTCCTATCATTTATATATCTTGGTGATCTAATCACAAATGATAAGAGTGCTATCTCCTTTGTCACATATTTAATTTGTACAACAACACCGTGATCTGTACAAATAGTGACACTATGGGTCATAATTGTCCAACAACCTAGACATAAATTCCGTAGCCGAATCCGAATGGACAATATTACGGTTTGCACTCGGGACACAATGCCACGTACCACTTGAGAGACACACGTCTTACGTTTCATCCAACCTTGTATTTAAGAATGATTAGGCCGTTAGTAGGATATTTATTTTTTTGAGTATGATTTAGTCTAGTACGTTATTTCCTTATGCATGATTTAGTTATTTTCTCTCGCAATAGGAGTTTAATTTACGTTATGTTTAAGTTGTTATTTATTTTTCATATTTGGTAATTCAACATGCTTATTGTGTAATATCGTATGTTTGCCGTTATGATAACTTACTTTTAAAGCATGCAACTTAGATTTAGGCCGTATACGAATTTAGGTGTAGGTTATCTTTTTGCAAATGTATGTTGAGTAGACTTGGTTAAAATTGCACAAATCTGTTAATTACAAGTGACATAAGTAATGGACCATTATGAACCCAACGGTTTGAGGTCTTCCCTTGAGAGGGA
The DNA here is from genome assembly GCA_019454045.1 of Zanthoxylum bungeanum. Lineage (NCBI taxonomy): Eukaryota > Viridiplantae > Streptophyta > Magnoliopsida > Sapindales > Rutaceae > Zanthoxylum > Zanthoxylum bungeanum. The sequence continues at coordinate 45,761 of SKCR01048694.1, forward strand.
TGAGTGCGGCCTTAAATCATTTTCCTGGTTCACATCGGGTGGTGATTCTATTATTCTCCGGTTTAGTCCCCCGCGGGCTACTCCGTACTCCCAACTGGGCCGCGAGCCTAGAACAACATGCATCGTCAATTTCTGTGTCCTACACCCATCTTCACATCCTTCATGTCTGCCATGTCCATATGGCAGTCACGCTTCCAGTGACCCCGTTTACAATAGTTTAGGCAGACTTGTTGGGATATGTCTTTTGTCTTCCCAGAAGACTGTGACGATTTTGTCTTTGCCCTTTTCTTCACACCCTTAGAAGCCTTCGGCCAAGCATTGGCCTTATGGGATGTCGAAGTAAGATACGCCTTGCGCTTCTTGCCCTTTTGGAAGCTCTGGCTCTGCCTCCTTGACCATAGCCATTAACTCTCCAAGAGTTTTCTCTTGGTTCATGATGAACCCGCCCCAGCATTCAGACAGAGACTGTAAGATCAAATCTATGGAAGTCTCGGCCTCGTAGGTAATGCCCAGCTAACCTAGCTGTTCGATGTCAGCAATCATCTGCGACACCTAGTGCTTGACGGATGTACCATCTGACATACGCGAGCGAAAGAGCTTTTTTTGCAATTCGAACTTCTAAGATCTAAAGTTAGATCTATGAAGATCCTTTAATTTCAACATCATGTATAAGGATCTAATCCTTAGTTATGAAGATGAAATTAAGGAGTCATTCCGGCAAGCCTAACTGATTGAGCACTAAAGTTATCATCACAATGAGTCTTCTAAAGCTCATGCTCTACTATTTGCTCAACTCCGGGCTCAGGCCTGAGAGGTTTCTCTATCCAATAGAGTAACTTCTCAACTCCCAGGACTATCCTGAGATTCATTTCCTAATCTGGAAAATTTACGCCGTTAAAGACATTTTCACCCAGGATATGTCATTTGACGCTAATCTTTCCAGCCATCTCGATTGCAATAGTCCAATTATCCAATCAATGATTTTGAGTACACTCAAAATGTAATGGTTATTATAGTCCAACTATATAACCAACTACAAATAGAGTAGCGTCTTGTACAGTCTAACTGTTCAAAGAAAGCAATATTAAATATTAGTCCAACTAATATATTTATAACAACGATAAATAAAATAAAAAGAGCGCGTATTGGCAAATATTTAAACGAAATTGCAAATTTAATAATTGCTTCCCATTATTTTTCGACGAGCCTCTAACCCTCTGTTGAGTACTCGGGAAACCTAGTTTCCTAGTGGGCTAGGATCCCGTTAAATAACACACAACCTTGACTTTGTCCAACAAGCTATATGAAACTTAACTAGGTAGATCTCTAAGATCAATTGGATCCCATCCAATTCCTATATTTGGTAGGTGGACCTCCAAGTCCGAAACATATATCCAATATATGTAAATATATCCAATATATTTCCTAACTTGTTCCTCGGAATCAACTAAGGCTTGGCTTTGGCTCAACAAGCTTAATGATTCCAGTTAAGCGCGACCCATTGACAGTGGAAAGCTTCGTAATCCACGTCGATGTACAGAAGTGACCTTGACTTTGGCCAACAAGTCACAACTGCCCAAGACATGCGATATAGAACAAAGCTTTCTTGGTTCAAACACATCTGCGATAGACATTGATCTTGAATTTGGCCAACAAACCAATGCCAATCTTGGATCTTGAGAGAAAACCACTCAATGGAAGGAAAACACTTAATATTTGATTGAGGGTTTTTTTACGTAAATTGGCAACCAATTTATTATCTTTGATTAGGTCTCATCATATACCCTAAAGCATGCATTCTAAAAGCATAATAAGGCACGAAATAAATTAATAATGATATGCGGATGGATATATAACAAACTTTGTTCCTAGAACAAATCTCTCATTTTCCTCTCTCCTGCTAGCACTATTCTTACTTCTACCCAATTACATAATACAATAAAGAAACCTAATTTACATTGTAGGGAATTAGTGAGAAGAGAATTACAAAGAGATAAAGAGATAATAGGCTGGACACGAAAGTCCAATTTAATAAATTCTAAATTTATTACAACAATTTCCAAAATTGCCCTCACCCTTCTAATATCCATCTGATATCCATTATTCATACCATACATCCAGGTATTCACACAAAGCATGTTATTCAATCAATCTATTTCAATTAATTAATCTTTGAATTAATGACCATCCAATGGTCAAACAATGATTTGATTTGCGCGAGTCCAACTCGTTTAAGAATAAATACTCAAAGTACGTATTATTGAATTATATCGAACTATAATTTTAAATCCAATTTAATTTGTATTCAATACTAATTCAAATTTAATTCCAAATTAAATACTTACACTTATTTATATGCCTTTTAGATTTAGATTCTAAATATAATCTAAATGGGTCTCAAAGGCCCAATTAGCATCCAATACTATTCAATTAAAGTCCAATGGGCTTTCAATTAATTCTTTAGGCATGGGCTTTGGCCATTATGGATCAAACCCAAGATGCCAAGGCCCAAATAGGAATCACCCTATGCCAAAAATCAATTTTGGCCCATTAGGCCTAATTAAATTTTTTAAAGGCCCAATGTCATATTTTGTACTTTATGGAAATGGTTTTAGGCCCAATTGGATCCAACCCAATTGTCCAAAACCAAACTTGGCCCAACCAAGCCCATTAAGCCCAATTAGAATAATTAAATTAATACATTTTTCCAAATTACATATTAATTCAATACAAGTGTAATTAACATAATTAATCAACTAATCCAATGTTTCCAAAACACTAATTAATCCAATTAATCATGCTCTTTAATTCCAATTCATGTCCAACATAAATTGAAGCAAAACAATTCATTCTACATGTTTATAGCTCACGGTTTTGACTAGAATTCATCATGCAATTTGATTTTAATCTAATTAAATCAACATCTAACATTCATTTCATGCCAATTAACATATCTAATTGTCAAATTTCAAAAAATTCACCATGAGCACTCCTAGGGTTCAATTCGGCCAAGGTGGGAAATTGGGGATTTTTGATCTAATCAATTTTTATCAATTCCTTCGATGTACAAATCCAATTCAACATCATCCAACCATAACCAAACAACCAATTTAGGCAAATCATGCTCTAAACACAAAAATCCCCAAATTAAAGTCATGAACCCTAGATTTCAAATCAATCTTAGGATGGCTCTGATACCATTGTTAGTGTTCCTAGAACATGCCAAGGATCTCTACAATATGATTTAGTGTGTGAATAATCAAAATAAGATTGCAGAATAACCTTACATTGATTGGCTTGGATGATGGATTTCAAAAACATTTTTATTTCGGAAGCTCCGAGCTTTGTGTTTGTGTTCCAAACTCAATGATGAGTTTCCCTATCACCTTCTTTGACTCCTTGAAAGTGCTAGCTTGAAGAAATTTTGAAACAAAATTTCACTTGGAGATGAAGAAGCTCACTGGAAACAAGAAGAGAGGGAGAGAGTTTTTGTTGTTTGATATTTTGATTTTCTAAAAACAGTTACCAAATGCACTTCCAAAGTTGGTATATGTCTTTCTAAAATTAAAACAAAGTGTGTTGGTTTGGATTTTGTGTTGAATAAGCAATCCAATTCTTACACAACCTTTAACAGCTTCCATCACATGTCAAACATGTTGATGTAAGTCAAGTGGGTCCCACCACTTTTAAATTCCAAATTTAAGTCGAACAACTCAACACGCAACTTCGCTCGGGCCCGGGTTCGTTTAATTCCGAATTAAAAGAATTTTCCATCGCGACTTAATTAAATCTAATTTAATTAAATAATAATACCTCACAAAATTATTACGAAAGTCGCTCCCGAATTAATTCTAAATTAATTCGTTCGCCCGAATTAAAATCCAATTTTATTTCCACTTTTAAATCTAATTTCAATTAATATATCCAATATATTATTTAATCGATTAATTCCAAATTAATCGTTCTCTCTCTTCTATCCGAATTTTATCCCAGATAAATTATTGCCGCAATTAATCCTAGATGAATTTTCTCTCTCTCATAATTAATCCCAGATTAATTCTGTTCGAGTCAAATGTCATTGGTGAATCTTTGGGAAGTGACCCACGAGATCACTGGATATGTTGGCAGTAAATACGGTTATTGGATGATCTGAATACGTGCGTACCTAGTACCACGTTCTTACCGATTTACAAGACATGGTTGGGTTCTAGCAAAGTACCGTGCCTACCTAATTCTCCAGAAATATTCTTTTAAGGAATATATAATCCCTGTCAAGCATAGTATACTAAGTATTGCGTATTATGATCCAGTATCGGATGTCACAGACTAGGCCTGGGGCTGGAATTGTGTCTGCCCCGTACGAAACATATATCAAATCACTAGCAACTAGTCACTTTAATCGGATAATCATGACCTAGTCATACTATCCCGATAGCTGCAGCATTTAAGAGTACCAGTTATGTATCATACGTGATCATCATCTCCATATGACTGAAGTGATACTTCCATCTTGAAATCATACCCAATATACTTCGATTCTCAGTATACCAAGAAGAGGCGTACACAGAACATGTTAAAGTCCCGGACGACCAAAACCAAAGCGTACTGATTGTCGCAAGTATTAGCAATGCAATTCTCAGGTTAAGACCAAATACACTTACCCTGATTCGGATTCCCATAGACACATAGTCATACTACCAATGGGCTTCCGAGGGGTCTATCTAGAGTGAAGCTGTTCCCGGTCCAACGGCGAACAGAACCTCCTATCACACTTGCATAACTATCCAATACTTAAATATATGAGAACTATGCCTTATGCTTCCATAATGCGCACAAGTGCAATACTAGCCTATTCCGCATTATCGATGTCCAGTCTCGATAATACTACGACTAGGGATATTTAATGATCAAATATTTCGTGGATTAATATTGTCTCATATCTTATAAATCTGGAACTGATCATATGGACTTTTATCATTTATATATCCAAATAATCCAATTAAAAATGATAAAAGAGCAATTTCCTTTGTCACATAGTTAATTTGTACAAAGAACACCATGTCTTTTACAAATAGTGATGCTATGGGTCATAATTGTCCAACACAATAATATCATGAAAAATATCATTCATTACCTATTTTGTAACATCCTGCCCGAAGCCAGGATGCTACCGGTAGGAGACAGGAAAACCCATCTCCATAAGCCTCAATTTCTACTAAAATTTCGGCATGACCTTTGCTAAAAATCATGAAACCTGGATCCAAGTCCAGCACCTCGAGGTGACCTGAAATTTAATTCAGAAAATATCATCTCAACCCATGCAATAGGCCTCCAGCCTGAAAAATCTCAAATCATATACAAATAGGCCTTCGGCCTGACATAGACAAATAAATACAACCAACTACGTGCTCAGCACGATTTAAAATTATACATATGATACAAATAAATAAAACTAAGGCCGTGGGAGCCCAATCACACATCCCAGAACCATACAACGACTCAAGACCGATTTGACTGCATCGGGGTGATCCGCTGCCTGGAAGACGTCAAAGGAAAATCTCCTAGCTCTTTAAGTCCAATGTGAACCTGCAAAACTAGCAAACAACCGGGGTGTGAGCAATAAAGCTCAGTATGTACTCATGTCTTATGTAAATAAATCACATGACAACAAGAACTTAAAATAGAAATCGGACATATGTAAATACATAAACTTATAAATCACATCCTTACCTGATGGTCGTTAACTTATGTTATACCTGGATAATTTACACATGGATCTGAAGCAACAATGAAATGAACTTATATTCTCAATTTCACACTAAACCTCACATCTACGGAGTTCTGGCATCTCTCATACACCAATCTAGAAGCATTCATCCACGTACATATATACTCTTTTTTCGCACTGTAGCTATACTTTATATACTAGAAACATCAAATTTTCTTCTAACCGGAACTAACTTATTATCTACCAAACCACCCAAACCCGTGGCTAAAGCCATCCCAAACCCGTGGTGGTTTATTCAGCTTAAACTACGGCTGGTTACTTCATATGAACTATGTGGGCTAAAAACATAAGCATTAACTAACTATGAGCTGTAAAACGTTTACTGAAACAATGAGCTGAATCCTCAGATCTCCATATAATATAAAATATCGACGCTTGATTCCATCCAATGGAATCCTCACAACTGCATTCTAAGTGTGGTAAACCCCCCACACTCAACCCTTAGACTGATATCACAAATCGAGCATGCAGTTTAATATACAATTTATACAAAGTACATACTCATAGTATACTACGAAACTACTTATCAAATAGAACTGGATATCACTGAACTTTCATATCAAAGAAAATGTCTTTAAAAGGCCAATCATTCAGAAATTATTTTTCTTGTCTGAAAATAAATCTCTTCATTTGAAACTTTTCTGGAAATCCTTTTCTGTCTGTAAAACTTTGAGAATCTCTTAACAATTATTTCTCTTGAAAAATAATTTATAAACCATCACTTTCTGTAAATCTTTCTCTTAAATCCATTTCTGAAAATCGATTTTCTGAAAAATCTGTATCTGAAAGATCTGTTATGAAAACTATCTTTGAAACTGATCTCTGAAAACTATTTTTGAAAAACTGGTCTCTATCTCTGAAAACCTGACGTTTAGGGGGGTTACATATTGCCATCCCCCTATACGCATAATTAGAGCCAGGAGTGCAACTCCATGACTTTGGGGCGTTACGTATCGCCATCCCCCAAGGCATGCCACTTATGTCCCTGAAACTAGTGGTCTTGGGGTGTTACGTATCGCCGTCCCCCAAGCCACTGAACTAGAACTGGGGGTGCGAATCCATGCTATCCTTCAAGCTCTGAATCTAGGATCTATGGGCACCTATCATCCCTAGTCCTGAACTAGGATCTGGGGGCGTTACGTATTGCCGTCCCCCAGTCCTCTACATATGCACATGTGTTGTCCATCAATTCCTTATTTGAATCAAGTTACATATTGAGGTGGATTTTTCCCCCATGCCTCAAAAACATAAAACTCATGTTTTGAAAATATTTCTTTTCTAAATCATCATTATCTGAAACATAACTGTAATAAAATTCTGGCTAACACCATTTATGCTCAAAAGTAAGTCTGATGTCAAAACTATAAATAAAATCAATTTGAGAAAAAAGGTCCACTCACTATAACTAGGATCCAGTGGCGTTACGCATCGTCGTCCCCCTGGTCCTGGGTCTGTATCTGTCAATGAACATTGTGTCTCCCTCTGGGTATGCAAAATGCATATGTATCATTATAACAACCATATGATCATGTAAGTCATGGAATGAAATGCAATGCAATGCAACGTCATTACCCATATACACAACAGAAAAGTCGACCACACCCAATTATGAGCTGGTGACATCTCAATCATCCAATACATAAAAAATGGACTCGTACCCTATTTCAACAAAATCAACCATATGAAAAATGCTCACACGTGTCATTAAACATAAACGCATTTCATACACTGATTCCAAACTCTGACCAAAACTAAACTGAGGTATGGAAACTTAGTTAAAACTCGTTACAAAACTCTTACATCACTCGTACTAAAAACGTGTTCTACTAGAAGACATGCTTAATTATAAAAATGTAACGACAGCTTGTGCTAAACTTTTCATGCTGATACTAGCTAGCTTGCTATCTAGAAACCAGACACTATGAATACTTTTAGAAAATTTGTTTCTATACGTGCTCTTTACGAATCTCACTGTATGTACCTCTCGAAACTCTCATATCATGTTTTCTAAAACTCCATAATTACTGCTACTTAATTTTTTATGAGCCTTCAATCTATATACATATCTAAACACATAATCAATCATCGTACCTTGTCTACTACGATGATTTCATAGTGAGATACTTACCTGGTCTCCTTTCTCTTTCCCCATCAAGATTTCGAGGCCATATACGGACTCCAAATGATCCCCCGAACATACTGGAATTGACAGAATTTCGATCGGAGCTACTGTTCATTTGATGTTACTGTTCATGACCACTTCTTCTCCTTGTTTTGCGTGTAACTGATCATGGATCGGAAAGATCGTTACTGTTATCTTGTAGTACTCTTCAATGGCTTCAATTTGGTGGGTGACTCGGGTCTTGAAACGAAGCGAGGACTCAGGATAGGAACACCCATATGCGTGACTTTCTCTCTCTCCAGCGGTGGTTTCCGGTGTTTCTAGCATCGCCGCCGGCCACCGTTGAACTCAGGGTGGCTGGACTCTCCTCTAGTGTTGTCGCGACGGCTAGCCGTGACCGGATTGCCGTCTGCGCGGCTGGCAGAAGGTTTCTCAGTTTTGGAGATGGGGGGACGTTTTGGGGAGAGGAAAGAAGTTTGGTATTTCTGTAATTTCTGAAAACTATGAGGTATATATAGAAACTTTTAAAAAATTACGTTGTAACCCCCGAAAATTACAGTCAGGCCCATATCATGGGGTTTTCACTAAAAATTATATTTTTGAAGCTATTCTGCTATAAATTTTGAAACGTGTTCAACATGAAAGTTGTTCGTCTCAAAACAATTAGTCTGATGGTTCAGAAATCAGCTCAATCAGAGTTCGTTTACTATCTTTATAACTCAAACAAGAAACATTTACGCGTATAACAATAAAATTAGAAATCGCGTAACCGGTTATAGCTAGAAAACTATCCATAAATGACAATAATGCATTTTTTGTAGTAAGCCAAAATATATTTAGGAATGACAATATTTAAATCCCTAAAATCAATACATACTCTCAATTTTCTATTTTTTAACTATTGGAACTACATTTACCAGCTACTAAATATACCTGGTTGGCCGGATGAATCATCATCATTTAGTAGCTTTTCAATCTCTTCCTTTACTTTAAGTTCCACCATCTTTGACATTCTTCTTGGAGGCTGGGGACGTGGAAGGAAGTATGGCTTGATTGGGAGATGGTGTACAATAAGGCTCCTGCTAAGGCCTGGCATTTCCTTGTAATTCCAAGCGAATCAAGCATTATGTTCCTACAAAACTTCAACAATTTTATTTTTAAAATCACCCTGGAGGAGTTTACTAACATAAACGACTCTTCAATTTTCTGGTGTCCTAAGATTGATTTCTTCTCGGGGATCCAACACTTCAACTTTATTGTCTTCCATTTTTATAGGAGCAGGATCCAACTCATGTAATTGGATTTCATCTACTTCTTTTTATGGTTCCTCCTTAAAAATTACCTCTACTCCGTGAGCCTTCTGAACTTCCTCCATTATTATCTTGTCAAGAACCTGCTTCACACGTGCTCTTGATACTGCTGCTGAAGCCACCATATATTCCCCTTCTAGTAAAATTAGTCATCAACCTCCGTGATGACAGGCTCCGACTTTGGCCCGAAAGGCACAATAGTATATAACATCAGAAGGGTTTTGAGCTTATTTGTGCTAACTTCCTCTTTACTAACGGTCATGCCTCTTGGTCCTCCAAACTTATTCTTCCTAATAAATTGAACATTATCCAAATCCTCTTCATAATACAAGGTATCTACTAAATCAGTTTGTGTTTGAAAAAGTTTCTCCTCTACCTATACTAATTCCACTTCGTCTCTTTCCACAGTATGAGGAATTGTTGTAAGGAGGATGACACATGCCACCTCTAATCCCTTCCAATGAGAGCTTGATAATTGACAGAGGAAATAACTATAATAATATAGACAAATAAGTCTTACTTCCAACAGTAAGTTCTACTGGCAATACCCCAAGTGTTAAGGTTACCTCTCCTGTAAAAGCTGTTATATATATATATATAATACAATACATATGTAGTTAAATACATCATAAGCTCATTTTGTTGTCAATTTAAATACGATGAGTATTTTCCAAGTTCGATTTGAATCTAGCTGTCACACTCTTTTGGGTCTCATAGGTCCTGGGATTGAGATCTCATATCCATTTTTCTTGTTGAGCTTTCAAAGCGGTATTTTACCTACACAATAAATACAAATCACAATAAAAATATACAAAACATAAATTTATTTGTTATTTCACAAATATGATAAATTAAGAGGATTAATGAAACTACAAGTAATGATTGATGTTTCTTTTAAAAAATATGCACTTCTTAGTGTTCATCAATTTTCCATTATTATTTCCTGAGCATGCACTTCCTAGTAGTAAGTTCCTATGACTGCCTTTCTCCAGTGGCTTTCCTCCCTCAGTAATTCCTTGTACTCAACCACCTCAGTATCCAACTCATAAAAATCCATGATTACATTCCCCGAAATTTCTTCCTCAACACTATATCCATGTCTCTTTGTGTCATCTTTACAAACTCTGTTTCTGGTAAATAATCTAGCATTGATTCATCATCTTCTTGAAACATGCAAATAAACGATTTGTAGTTTCCCCACTTCCTTGAGTCACTTGAGACAATTCTGCTATACAAACCTTAAGTTCAACTCTGAAGAACTGGGTATGAAACTGCTTCTTTGTTTCCTGCTAGGTAAACACTAATTTCTTGGGCAAGGTGGCATGTCAGGTGAATGTTGTTCCTGTCAAAGAATTAGGAAAGAGCCTTAGCTTAAAATTGGAAAAATTCTCATAATTTGTTAGTTTTTCACATTAGATGGTGAATCTAGCAACGTGTTCCAAGAAGGATTGACCATCATCTCCAGAAAATAGTGAAAAGTCAGGAATTTTGTATCCTCTAAGATATGGATTTTTTGTCAACATCTTCCTCAATATTAATGATTGACTTCTAATCAAATGACTGTAAAAAATTAGGTTCTCTAAAGCCCAATTGGGATAGGCAGTTAGATCCTAAGAGGATGCTAATACAAGGGAAAGAATTAAAAATTACTGGAAATAAACTCTTTACTGGAATTGAAAATCTAATTACATAAGAAGGAATTGCAAATAATTTAATCTAAACCTTATTGGAATTAAACAAGTCCTAACTACAAAGGAGAGTTTAAAGAAGATTTAGCTATAGAGAGAAACTACTGAAAGTTGACATATTGAATTTTTTATCGATGTTTAGGGGTGCTCTCCTTTGGCTCCTCTTCAGCTTTTATAAGCTTTGAAAGTAACTATCGTGGTAAAGGTAGCCTTTTGGGCTTTTCTTCCCCCAAATGGAGAACCTTTTTAGTCCAACACAATAAGCCCATGCGTTTTTCATTACAATGCGTACAAAGACAAATATAACTATATGAAACTTTGTATACCCGATTGAACACATCTTACATTCAACCGAATATACATCAACCGGTGCGGTAAAGCATCGTGGTAAAGGATTTTAACCCCTCCAAATAGGGGACCTTTAATCCGACTTACTAAGCCCATGCGCTCAATCGCATCATGCATACAAAGAATAAAGACAATAATATCAAACTTAGTATGCCCGATTGAATATATCTTACATTCAACCGAACACACATAAACCAGCGCGGCAAAGCATCGTGGTTAAGGGTTTTAATCCCTCCAAATAGGGGACCTTTAATCCGACTTAGTAAGCCCATGCGCTCGATCGCATCATGCATACAAATAATAAAGACAATAATATCAAACTTAGTATGCCCGATTGAACATATCTTACATTCAACCGAGCACACATCAACCGACGCGGCAAAGCATCGTGGTAAAGGGATTTAACCCCTCCAAATAGGGGACCTTTAATCCGACTTACTAAGCTCATGCGCTCGATCGCATCATGCATAAACAAACGACTCTCATGCGATAAAAACGAATAAAAACAATTCAAAAGATAGATGGAAATAATAGGAAAAGTACCCTCAGGTCTAACCTTTTTATATCGACTTTCGGACTTGCGTTTCACGACCGTCGGAAGGGCTATCGCTCAGCAACTCTTCCGGTTCACTGGATTAACGTCTTAGCTCGCTGTTTTACTGTTTTGGTCACTGTTTTCCAACGTTTCACTACTATTTTTGTTGTTGTTTTTCAGTCACTGTTTTGAGGTAATTTAGGTTACTGTTTGTGCGGTTTTTGGAGGGTTTGGGGCTGCGGTTTCAGGCAGTTTTTTAGGGTGCAGTTGGGGACTGTTTTGGGTGGTAAAAGTACTGTTTTCGGGACTGTTTAGGAAGTTTATTTTTGTGGTGCATGGGGCTGTTTTGTTGAGTGTAATAGGTGGCAGTGTGAGCCGTGGACAGGTAGGGGCTGGGACATGTTGAGTGATAGCTTTAGGGTTTTCTTTATGCATGAATGGCTTGTAGTCTTGTGCGTGGGCTGAAACGGTCAGTGGGTTAAGTGTAGAGGCTGGGACGTGAGGTGAGGCAGCTAGCTACGTGATCAGGTGCGCTTAAGGGCTTGCTATGCCAGGACTTTGCCGTGAAGAGGCAGATGGCTTGTTTAGTGGGGAGTAGATGGCCGTGTGTCAATGTGTAGGCTGCGTGAGTTTGAGGGCTTCGTTGCTTTGTGCGAATGGGTTTATTTCATGAGTGGAGTTTCTTTTTGTGGATAGTGGCGTGGATTGTGAGGCTAGTGGCAGTCTTGTTGGCTAAGGGAAGTTTTCACGTGGCTTATGAGGGCTGTTTGTTTGATGAATATGGCATTGAGGTGAAGCGGTGAGGACATGGGCATGTGGCGTAGGGGCGTGAGCGTGAAGTCTGTGTCGGTCTTGTTGGCTAGTAAAGATGGGTGTTGGGCGTTTGGCTTTGCCGAGAAGAGAGAGACATTTGTCAAGGGTTTTTTGTGATTTGTTTTGCCGAGAGAGAGTTAGGGTGAGGGCAGTGTGTGATTAGGGTTTATGGTTTGTTGTTTTATTTTGGCCGTGAATGGTCTGTGACGATAGGAGAGGGGTTGCATGAGTTTGTGTTCTTTTTATAGTTGGGAATTAGGGTTTTCATGGATCATTTGAAAGGAAAGAAATCAATTAATAAGGGAGGGATTTGTATTTAATTATTTAAGGAAAGAATTATGTAATTTTGGTGGGGAATTATTTAAATTTGGTAGGTGGTTTACTTAATTTTGGTATTAGTTTTAATTTAATTTGATTTAATTTAAATTGGAATTTAATTTAATTTAATTTCAATTTCAATTTAGTTATTTAATTTAATTGGTTTTATTAGTTTTTAATTTAATTAGTTATTTAATTTAATTGGTTTAATTTAATTTCAATTAGCTTTAATTTAAATTAATTTAATTTGTGACATGTATTTTAAATGTTTTAATTGTTTTTTAGATTGGGCTTGGGTGAGATGGGCTTGGTGTGGTGTCTTATGGGGTTTGGGTTAAGGGTGTGTTTTAAAACAAATGTCCAACAAGCGAACCCGAAGCAAAACAAGCGAACTAAAAATCCAACAAAATAACCGATTCCCTTCCGACGTCCGTTTTCCGCGGCTCCCGCGACTTAAAAGGTAGTGCCTCCAAATGAGACTCATCATCGGGTCTTATATGCAAAAATGCAGTGCCTACAGTCGCCCCCACTTTGATAGGACTTGTGTAATGTGTAACAGTGACAATCCTATCAAAGTTATGCAATGCATTTTTACTTACCTGGCCCGCCAGCTGCCACCTGACTTGCCTACTGCTCCGCTGAGCTGATGATGCAGTGGACCTCGATCCTGGGACGCATCCCAATAACTGCAACTGATGTGTGGGCCTCGACCCTGGGACGCATCCCCAAACTGGAACTGCAGTGGACCTCGATCCTGGGACGCATCCCAATAACTGCAACCGACAACGGGGGCCTCGACCCTGGGACGCATCCCAATACCGATGACAAAATGGGTCTTGACCTTGGGACGCATCCCCAAAATTAAAGGTGCAGGGGGCTAACAACCCTGGGACGCATCCCGATAATTGCAACCGACAACGGGGGCTCACGACCCTGGGACGCATCCCGATAATGTTTCCAAAGTGGGCCTCGACCCTGGGACGCATCCCCAAAACTAAAGGTGGAGGGGGCCAACGGCTCTAGGACGCATCCCGATAATTACAACCGACAACGGGGGCTCACGGCCCTGGAACGCATCCCGATAACGCTGCCAAAATGGGCCTCGACCCTGGGACGCATCCCAAAAAATGCTGATGACATGGGTTTACAACCCTGGGACGCATCCCGAAAATGCTAATAAAATATAGGCCTCAACCCTGGGACGTATCCCCAAAACTGCTGATATGATGGAGTGGGTACAACCTTGGGACGCATCCCCAAAACTGTTGATACTTGATGAAGTGGGTTACAACCCAGAGACGCATCCCCAAAACTATTGATATAATGTGGGCCTCGACCCTGGGACGCATCCCTAAAACTGATACTGATATTGTTGCGAGCCTCGACCCTGGGACTCATCCTCAAAACTGATACTGATGATGACGTAGGTCTCGGCCCTGGAGTGCCATAACAAGCAGGACTGATTCTGATAAGGATGTGGGCCCTGCCCCCAGAGTGCCATACCGGGCAAGACTGATTCTGATAAAGATGTGGACCTCGCCCTAGAGTGGCATACCCGGCAAGACTGGTTCTGATAACGATATGGGCCTCGCCCCCGAACTGTTACTGATATGGGACTCACCCCCAAAATTGATACTGATATGGGCCTAGCCCCATACTGATACTGATATGGGCCTCGCCCCCATGCTGATACTGATATGGGCCTCGCCCTCATGCTGATACTGATGTGGGCCTCGCCCCAAACTGATACTGATATGGACCTCATCCCAAACTGATACTGATATGGACCTCGTCCCAAATTGATACTGAAATGGGCCTCGCCCCGAGAGTGCTATACTCGACCAAAATAATAATGATAATGTGGGCTTCGCCCCAAGAGTGCCATACCCGGCAAGACTGATGTTGATACTAATGTGTCATTTCAACATATTAAATTGCCTCTCATGAGATAATCCTGATAGCTAGACATATTCTCGTCCTCAACGAATGCTTTCACATCGAAACCTGTGAACCTTCGAAGTACTTGATACACTCAACTCTGAACCTCTGAATAGGTGATCTGAACTAGACTCCTTGTGTGTGTGTGTGTCAGGGCTCTTTCGCAGTTTATTCCTTAAGTGAACTAACTCGATGATTTCGTTTCAGAGAATCGAATCGGTGGGTCTAACCAAATTGGATGTCTTGATCACACTCTGTGATTACTTCGTCATACTCAACATGATATGGTCTTTTTCTCTTTTCTTGTCTCTTTCTTTTCATTTAAATTTTTTTTTTTTTACACACCTACCCTTTAAGGTAGCATTTCTCCTCATGGTGGTCCTAATACTCGCCCATGGGTAGCTTCACGCTTAACGATTATAGGCGGTCTATTTTTCTTTTCTTTTCAGAGACTTTCTTTGTTCCCAACCATATCATATATCGTAGCATAAGTAAACTAGGGTGGAAATCCAGGCAAACGGTCATTCACCGTTCCATCATCCCTTCAGCTAGTCATCTTGCCAACCACTCAGGTTTCCACTGTTGAGATCCCGTAACCAAATGCTCGCGAGTCCAGCCGAGATCAATCCATTCAGAATACCGGATGAGAGCACGTCTCGTACTTATCTTTTCTAAAGCTTCTCCCTACAGCAAACAATGTCATCACCGGACATATGTCTAACTATCAAAGATTTCTCTCTCTCATTTTTTCTCATTTTTTTTTCTCCACAGAATTCTTCTGTCCTCTTCTGATAATGTGGGCTTCGCCCCTTGAGATCCATTCCCGAAACTCAAACTCATATGGGACTCAGCCTTGGGACTTCTCCCCAATACCAACATCAATGTGGGCCTCAACCCTCAAAATTAATACCTGAATCTAACACCAATGTGGGCCTCAACCCTCAGATTATTACCTGAATCCGATACTGTGCTTTCGCTATTTCTGAATGACTTATCTTTGCCGCTTTCTCTTTTCTTCTTCAAAATCTGTGAACACGAAACAAAACAAACACAAAAGGAATGCAAAATGGGTTACGTGTATGCATGCATGCATGTGTTTCTTATCCCGTCGGGTTAGGTCTTCCACCAATTCCCTTGGTGACTGCTCGGTCTTTTCTTCCTCAAGTAAAGTACTATTTCAATCTTCCACGTCGATCGGCTCGGTGAACTCATTAAGAAAAGGTTCGGACAAATAGACAAAATCAATGTCTCTATTAATAAATGCTGGATCACAACTGATTAAGATCTGGGAGACAAACATCTGCATACGGTGGCACAGGGTTAGGAAGTGGTCTAGGTTTTAAGGGTTTTAGAAGTCCTTGCATCTTCAGTTTCTTAAACACCTTTGACAAAGGTCTACCAAGATTGGAGAATCGTCTGTTTTTGATAGAGGTGATATCGGAAGGAGTGAGTTTGGTCTCCGAAGGTTCCCCGATGGTCTTTCCATTCTGATTGTTCATCTCTCTGTTATCGGCTATACAGAGTGCGGTCAAACTGTCCACAATATTAGTCAGAGCTTGCAATATCTCAATAATTCCTGTTATTTTGGTCTCCAATTGATCCAGGCGGGATCCCTCGTTGGCTGACTCATTCATATTGGCTGATGGTCTTCTGACAAGTCTTCCCCCAACCCAACGGGTATCTATGATGGCTTTTAACACAAATGGGGTTATCATAATGCATATATGCATGAGTGCATGTCATGTATGCGATGTATGGAATAAATAAGCTTATAAAATAATTTTCACTAATCGGCCCATTATCATTTTAAAGTGTTCAATCATATTATTGCGCGGTGCAAACTTGTCCCAGTTGAAATGGCCCAACAGGTTTACACTTCGCGATAACGTAACCAAATAACTTCAAATGATAAAAGGCCAATACATAAAATGGCCCATCGGCATTTTAGAAGCCTTTGGCCCAACTGTCAAAGGACACGAACTCGTCCCAGTTTAAATGGCCCAACAAGTTCACATCTCTTGACAAAAGGTCCAACTGGATCCAAATAACGATGGTCCAAAACACAAACATAACAAGATAATTCAAGCATAAAACAATAATTCTACATAATGGACCATCAACATTTCAGAAGCTTTGGGCCTAATGGTCATAAGGTACAAACTCGCCCCAGTTTAAATGGCCCAACAAGTTCGCATTTCTGACAATAGTCCAACTGCATCCAAATGAGGATGGTCCACAAGCACATATTCAAGGAAATAATTGTTACTTTAACCATACAAACCCGGTCTATGGGTGGGTTCGCAAGAGTGTAGACATAGGCTCTCACCGGCGAAGGGTGGCCCACAACTAGGTCTCCCCAATCAAGGGTTCGAGCGACCAAGTGAGCGCACCCTTTTTTATACACTAAGGTACGTGCCAACGAGCTATGGTGTGTGACTGACTGTCAAATGGACTTCCCTTTGTAGATTCCCTAGAGGGAGGGTGGAGCGAGGCTCACTTAAATACCCAAGCCTCTTAGGCTCTTATCGCTTGGTGTCAGGAATAAACAACAAGTCCTCTAAATTAGTCCATCACAATAGGCTACGAGTAGATGGCTATATAGGTGTCTTCACAGCTTTTCCTTCTAGAAAGGTAGTGAGTGAAGGAAGACACCAAACCATTACCTAGCCTCAAAATGCCTTTGATTAAACCCCAATTTTATCCACTATAGACACGGTCAATTAGAACATAAATCCAAACATTACAATACAATATGTCGGGGCCGATTCTCTATCCCCAGTGGAGTCGCCAGACTGTGGGACACAGAAACTGGATGACGCAAGCTGTTCTAGGCTCGCGGCCTAGTCGGGAGTACGGAGTAGCCACGGGGGACTAAACCGGAGAATAATGGAGTCGCCACCCGTGTGTGAACCAGGAAAATGAGATTTAAGGCCGCACTCACCCCTCGCAAGGGAAGACCTCAAACCGTTGGGTTCTGAATGGTCCCTTACTTGTGTCACTTGTAATGAAAGGATTTGTGTAATAATTTATTCAAGCTTAAGTAACACTTATTTCCAAGAGTATCATGCTTCTAAATCCAAATGCACAAAAATAAAACTTAAGCCTAAATTTGCATATATTTCACATCTAAGATTGCATGCTTGAAAGTACATCAAAGTAGCAACGAACATACAACTTCATTGGCATATTGTATTCATGGAAACACAAGCGCACACTAACCACACAAGCACACATAAAGGCGAATCAAATAATGGCGAACATGTGATTTCATACACATATCATAAACAAATAGCCATTACATGTCCATGCACAAATAAAAGAGTCAACTAAGTACATAATGCAAAAGACACTTAAGGATGCAATTAGGCATTAAAGTAGCATGCTATGACATGGTGCAAAAGAAGATAACTAATATGGACACAAACACACATGTGAGCACTTTTCCAAGTGGTACGTGGAATTGTATTGTGGGGTTTCAATCATGTCCCAAGATCAACAAAAATGCATAAAAACAAGTTGAATACACAAAGAAGTAAGGCGGAATTCATACTCACATTGATGGGTTTTGATGAAATGAAGAACAAGTTGCGTTTTTGATGCACATCAAGCTCGGCAGTGGCTTCTGGAACTGCAGTGGAGTTCACGGTGGGGGCTGTTTTGCCTCCTTGTTCATTCGGCCATGGATGTCACCATTGAAGCTCCAAGCTTCAAGCTTTTCCATGCTCACAAATTCGTTTCCCTATCACCATAACATAACCCATATGTGTGCTAGCACTACTCTTCTTCATTTGCTTCTCAAAATTTCGGTCAAAACCAGAAACTTTTGTCAAGAAAATCGGCTTGAAGCCGTGAGAAAGGGAAGAATAAAAGAGAGGGAGATGAGAGATCGTGAATGAGGAGAGTGTTGGAAAAAATAACCAAGCCCCAAGATCAACAAGAACAAGCAAAATATATAAATACATGAATGAATTAATTGAAGTATGGCAGAATCATACTCACAATACTTGAAATTGATGCTAAGATGATGCGAAATTCCTCCCTTGTGCAGTGAAGCTCTCGGCCAAGAAGAAAAGAGGGACTCCAAGTCGAGTTTGATCCTTCCAAATCAAGGATTAGTTTCCCATATCACCTATGTATGATCTCTTGAAGGTGCTAGCCTTTGTTGTGATTTTGAATGCACAACTTCTTCAAATCTTGCCACAAAAATTGAAGAAATGGAGAGCCCAAAACTGCATGTAGTTTCGGCAATGTGAGAGAGAAAAGTTTGAATGATTTTTGTTACAAAAAATCAATTTATATTTATGCCATAATATTTATTAAATTAATAATAAACTTATGACACAAATCATGCAATGGCTTAGAGTGTCAAACACTCAAACTCCATGCAACACCATTGAGTGTATTGTACACTATCACCATGCAATATATTAACAATTAAATAATGCATAAATGACATGTGTCATGTGGGCCCCACACAACCCAAATGAGAGTGGGCCCACGCGCACTCACGCGTTCGGGTTCGATATTTCCGAAATACCGAACTTTCGTTGCGACGTTAATTAAATCGAATTTAAATAAATAATTGCGCCTAGCGAAATTATTATTTACGTCGCTAACGAATTAATTCTAAATTAACTCGTTTGCCCGAATTAAAATCTAATTTTAATTTCGCGTCGAAATCGAATTTCGATTATTATATCGAATATAATAATTTTACGATTAATTCCAAATTAATCGTCTCTCTCTATGTTTAGTACTTTATCCAAGATAAAGTCTCTCCGTAATTAATCCAAGATTAATCGAGTTTGAATCATACGTCATTGGTGAATCTTCGGGAAGCGACCCAAGAGATCTCTGGATATGTTGGCAGTAAATACGGCCGTCAGATTATCTGAATACGTACGTACCAAGTACTACGTTTTTACCGATTTACAAGACAAGGTTAGCCTCTAGCAAAACGCCATGCCTACCCAATTCTCCAGAAATATTCTTATTGGAATATAAGATCTATAACAGGCGTAGTATACCGTAGTACAGTGTATATCGAACCAGTATCATGATCACATGTAAGGCCTGGGGCTGGAGATGTGTCTGCCCCGTACGATACACAATCGGACATCAAGAACCAGTCTCTTTGAATCGGATAATCCTGACCTAGTCATATTATCCTGATGGTTGCAACCATTATAGAGTACTAGTTCTGTATCCCTCACGATCATCATCTCCATATGTCTGAAGTGATACTTCCATCTTGACATCACACCCAATACACTACGATTCTCGATAAATCCAGAAGAGTGT